>JASDQU010587122.1:50853-68703 GCA_032191745.1 Picea mariana | reverse complement strand
ATTTTAAGGATACAAATTTATATTAAAATGTAGAAACTTGGGCTAATCTTATTATTCCTTAATATGCAAAATGAAAAATGTTTGGCGATAGTTTTGTAAAAATATTCAAATTTCTAATAATTTTATATACTTTCTATAAAATTTTGGCGGTTTTTAAGGTAAAATAATTTTATCCCGTGGAATTTGGGTGAATAGTTTTTAGAAAAAAATGGAAACTAGCGAATATTTTTATGGGAAAAACCATGAAAAAATAACCCATTTGCGAAATGTAGCCCCTAAAATTATCTATGCTTGCGACCTACGTCCATCCATACAATAATCTCCAATTTGTGGAGATCTTTCCTGGGTTATCCCCCTCTCTCAGGCGATTTATAGCTAATATGATCAGGAGAGAATCTCCTTCCACCTACAGAGTCGAGATATGCTGATGTTTTTCCAAGTTCGGGCCTCTGATGAGTCCTTCTATCTCCACCACGTTGTTGGAATTATACTCCAGATTGTTGGCAAACATAGCCATGATTCTCCCCTCTGGGTCTCTTAATAGTCCCCCCGCACCAGATTTTTCGGGGTTGCCCTTGAATGCACTGTCGAAATTCATCTTGATTGATCCTTTTTCCGGTGGCTTCCAAGCTTGGTATGTTGCTTTTGTTTTTCGGGGAGGCATTTTGGGAGCTTGCTAGAAGGTAAGGTCAAAATTACAGCACCTAAAGATGTCTTCTTCCCCCACAGGTATTATTCGATCATCCACTAACCAAGTACTCACAACGATGGATTCTTGGATGTTGTCATTAATTTTGTTCCACACTCCCTCAATAGATATGGAATTTTGCTTAAAATTCGTCTATTTCTTTCTTTCCATAGATTCCACATCGAGATCCCTGAAAATATCTTCCAAGATTTATTCAGGATGGGATTTTGGAATGGCTATACTAACCAATGAATAATAAGGTTTGATGGGTTTTCTCTGTCTGTCCCAGTCCTCCAAAACATTATTGCTCCATAATCGCAAATCCTTCGCGCTTCGTCGCAAGAGCAGAAGAGATGGGAGAGGGTTTCCTCCTCTGTTTTGAAAAGCATGCAGATGGATGGGACTTCATACCCTTTCGATCTTAGTTTATCCCAAATCAACACTTTTCGAGAGAGAATCAACGACATGAAGGTTTCTATTTTTAGCCAGATCCCTGGTTGCCAGATGCGCTGCGAGTCCTGCCTCCTATACTATTATGACAAGTTTGTTGCTCACAAATAGGCATATTTTACTTTGTACATCCCCTCGCCTTTGTTTCCCCATCGGAGAATATTCGGGTCGTTTCTTAATTTTTAATGTTTGAGGGAGAGCTCAGCTTTAATGCGATTTACAATCTTTAGTTCCCGATGCGCAGGCTAGTCCACTAAATCTTTCCATATTCTTGTAAGTTCAGTTGCTGGGGTGCCCGTGCTCTCCCAATACTAATGGACCAAGGTCCAACCTTTTTCCAACATAGAGGATCTAACACATTCCATTCCTTCTTGATTTGCTCGGGTTGCAAGTTTCTCCTAGGCATCATCCCAGAAGAGGGTGATCTTCCCATTATGAACTTCCCAAAAACTTTCGAGTTGAATTAGCTCTTGATTCTACCAAGTTGAATTCCAGATAAGAGATCCCAGACGGATTCCATCCATGTGGATGAGGTCCCGAGCGTCTACCTCAGGGGCATTTTTTTTCCCCACACTTTGGCCCAGAAAGCCTTTGGGTTAGTGATCCATCTCCACCATAATTTGGCTGCTAGAGCTCGGCCTGCATGGAGGGGATCCCCGTTTCCAACACCTCCATGGGTATTTGGTTTGCAGAGTTTTTCCCAAGCTACTAAAGCCCATTTTTTTCTCTTTTGTGGCCCCTCCCCAAAGGAAGGATCTCTGCAGGGTCCTAATCTTTTTCAGGATTCCTTTCGGAGCTGCCAACACTGAGAATAAGTACAAGGGCATGGAGCTAAGGACCGATTTCATGAGCATAATTCCGCCAGGAAGAGTCATGAATCTATGAGTCTAGTTCGTCAACTGTGTTTCTAGTTTATCCAAAATCTCTTGCCATGTAGTATTACGGATGACCTTGTCGAGAAGCAGGGCTCCCAAGTACTTGGAAGGGAGACTGGCTTTTTGGAAACCAAGAATCTTGGCTATGTGTCTCTGGATAGGAATGGAAGTCTTAAAGAAAAAAAATTGAGACTTTGCAAGGTTTATGACTGTACTAGAGGCTTTTTTTGTAGAGATCTAGCACGCACTTGATAGCTTTGGATTCTTTGACAGTAGGGATCCCCATGGGTAGGTTGTCATCGATGAACTGGAGGTGGGTCACAGGCTCTAACTCTTCTTGCAGCCTTAGACCTTGAAGTTTTCTCTCCACCACCTCCTTCTGGATTAGTGTTCCCATGCCTTCAACTAAGATGATGTAGAGATAGGGGGAGAGAGGGTTACCTTGATGAATACCCCTAATCGGGTTGAAGGTTTTTGATGAGGAACCGTTGACAATTGTAAAAAAGAAAGTTGAGAAGACCATCCCAAGAATCCAGTGGACCTAGTCCTCTGCAAAGCCGAAAGCCTCGAGCATTTTCCTCACTAAGTGACAACTTATTTGATCATAAGCCTTCGGCATGTCTAATTTTATGAGCATGCTAACTTTTTTTATAGCTTCATTGAGTGGATTGTTTCATGTGCAATGACAATACCATTCAGGATTTTTCGCCCTTCCATGAATCCTCCTTGCTCCTTGGAGATGATATTTTTTAACAGGGGTTTAAGTCTATTGGCCACCATCTTGGAGACAATTTTTTAAATAACGTTACAGTGTAATTGGTCTGAACTTTTCTGCCATATTCGCCTCTTTTTCCTTTGGGATTAGTTCTAAAAAGGTGGCATTGAAAGCTTTTAGCATGGAGCATGACGTTCACAATTCTTCCACAACCTCCCAGATGTCTTTTTTGATGATTTTCCAACACTTCTGGAAGAACTCGGAAGTGAAGCCATCGGGGCTCGGGGACTTCCCTCTTTTCATATCCATAACTATACTTTCTACGTCCTTCAGGGAGGTTGGACCCATTAAAAATCGATTTTTGTCAAGGGTGATACTTTTAGGGATGTGCCTGGAGATCTCATGGATCACCTATGTCTTATCCTTATCTGGTTATGTGAGGAGTGTTTTGAAATGGTTGTCCAATTCCTTTTCTATGTCTTTCGGGGAATCAGTTCTTTCACCTGAGCTCTGGACAAGCGTAAAAATTATGTTTTGATTTCTTCTTTGGAACAGGGAGTTGTGGAAGAATTTTGTATTTCGATCTCCTTCCCTCAACCATCAAATTCTAGATTTTTGTTTCCATAGGACTTCTTCCTGAAGTTCCCGCTTGTCTAACTCCATTTTGATTTGATTTTCTAGATCATGTATCTCCTCTGAAGAGATTCCCGAGGATGTTAATCGTTGAATTGTTGACATTTCTGATTCTAACCAATTCTTCTCTTCAACAATATTCCCAAATACTTCCGTATTCCATTTCTTGAGTTGGAGTTTGACATGCTTCAACCTTTGTTGGAACTGGTACATTTTTGTTCCATGAAGGTTTGGCCGCTCTCCCCACCAGGTTTCAATATTAGGCATAAAATGTTGGTGATCCATCCATAATTTTTCCATACAAAACGACTGAGGGCAGGGCGCTAAGGTTTTCTCCCAAGAAAGATTGATCGATCAGTNAAAAAGAGAGAACTTCCATAGTTATTGCTTGTTGAGCTCGGAAAAGGGATTCTGAGGTCAAAAATTTGTCTAGTCGCACAACTATGTTTCTTTCCAGTCTTCTCTTGTTAGTCCAAGTAAAAGTGTCATTGTTGGTGTGGATTTCTATCAACCTATTATTAGTTATCCAATCTCAGAACGAGTCACTCTCTCCCTCCAAGTGTCTTGCACTACCCTTTTTTCCTAGAGGGCTATGATCATGTTGAAGTCGCCCCCTACGACCTAGTGCTGACCTCTCAAGGAATTCACCAGGTTGTTCAGGGCTTCCAAAAAATCTCTCTTGAGAAGGGGGATATGAGGGCCATAGAAATTCGAGATGAAACCGTGGGATTGAGATCTTAGCCCCTTGAAGCTCATAGTGAGGATTCTCGAGGAGAGGACGAACAGGTCCAATTTCCATTTCATGGGGTCCCATAGAATTTCCAGGCCTCCCAAGGCCCCGTGAGAATCTACAACTTCTACCTCACAACCTTTCCAGATGTGATCTTTGCCATTGAAGCTCTATCACATTTTATTTCTTGAATCAAAACTATCTCAACCTTCTCCTATGTTATCCTTTTTTTTTTTTTAGGATTTTGTGTTTGGATGGGGAATTTAGGCCTCTCACATTCCATGAGATTAGCTTCATGATCACTTTTGTTGGGTTTTGAAGTACTTTTCTGGGAGTCCAACGACTTATCCTAAGTCCACAAGGTGTGCGCCCATTTCTTCGATCACCTGGCTATAAGGTTTTATGCCTCTTCTTTTTTCCTCATTAGATGATTTCTTGAGAATCTTTAGAGGTTTGGTTTTGATTCCAAAACTACTCGATGAGCTAGCTAGTATCCTTAGGCCTAATTCCAATGCCCTAGAGTCTTGAGTCATCTCATGCGAGCATGACATTTAGGCTGTGTGTTCAGCTTTTATTTTTGGTTCTCCAGGATCTTACTTTCGAAGCTTTGGTTGTTTTTCCACTTCTTCCATATCTATCTCATATCCTCCTGCTTCTTGGGTAATTTTGGTTTGATTTTCCTGGGTATACATCTCCATCTCACGCTCTCCTAGTTCTGGTTGAGTTAACTTTTGACTTGGTTTTTCCTCTGTTTTGCGCCTTGAATCCTTTTGAGGATTTGAGGCGGGGAATTCTTTGGTAATGTTTGTTATTTCTTCGATTCTTCTTTGGTGTGGTCATCATTCTCGGGGGAGATCTCTGTCAGGGCTTGGAATATATTTTTATTTGGACCTCCCTTTTTAACTGGTTGGGTTTCTGGTCTTCTCGCTCCTTTGCATTTCCCCTGGATTTTCATAAAGCCTTCAACATTTTTATTCTATGGTTGTTTAACCTCAGGCTGTTTGATATTCATCGGGTAGCCACGATATAAATTTCCATGGGCGTGGCATTTCCTACATCTGAAGGGGATGTGTTCATAGTCCACCATCTAGGTCCACTCATTGTGCTAGTAGGCTACTGTTACTGCATCCGGGAGGGCTCCTGCTACATTCATATATACGCAGATCCGTGCATAGGAGGTGTATTTGTCGCTTTTGTGATCTTTGATATTTTGATGAAGGATCCCAAGGTATTCCCTATGCCTTCTGAAGTTTCCATCTCCCATAAGAGGTAAAGAGTAAAGTCTAACCCAGATTGGGGCTATCGTGGAGTCCTCCTTCTCTGAGGTGAACCTCTATGTCCAGTATCGAAGGTGGAGACCCACTGAGTTAAAGAAATAAGGTCTTTCCTCGAAGACCTTGTCTTTGTCTGCCGTGTTGGAAAAGATGGTTGTAAAGAAACCTTTAGATCCTAGCTTTAAATCCACTTGGCCTTTTATCTTCCATCTAGTACTCACCCACCCCATGAGGGATTTCTTGGATGGTTATATGCCCATGAATTTACCTATTAAGGTGTGATCCTTCATGTTTTGAATATAGTTGCCAATATTAGGTGAGGTCACTTCATACCTGGGATTTTCTAAAGTATGCGCGTGACAATTGTTTACCTTAGTTCTGTCAGCTTCTGGGTTCTGCAGCTCCCCTAGCATGTCCTTTTTGTCCTTGCTAGTGCACCCCATGTCGGTATTTTCAGGCCGTTGTTGTGCTTTCCCCAACACCGCATCCTTAAAATCCGACTGACCTTTCTGGCTTTTATCTCGGGAATGCCCCAAGGACTCTGTCAACCCTGGTAAACCTACCTCCATTTTTGAGCCCCAAAATCCTGTCAAACCCTATACCTTACCCTACGTGATTGCTCGCTCTCTCCATTGATCATGTGTAACATATTAATCTGGGTTTCCAGGATTGACTTAGTTTATACTCATCTTCCTGATGAAAATTGTTGGGATGTTTTTCAATTTCCAACGCTTCTCAAGAATTTTGGTTTGGTCAAGCAAATGAGGTGTTTGGAGCTATCAGAGTGTTCAACAATAGCTGACTTAAAGATGCGATTATGGAGGGTGTCAACTATGTGTTCTTTAAGTCAGGATTTGAGAGATCTGTCAATTTAACCTATATAAGATTTGATCTTGATGTATCCCCAATAATAGATGGAGTATCCACATAAAACATTGGATGTTTCAAAAACTATGACACAATTTACTTCAAAAAAATTTAAGCAATCCACATATAATATATTTAAATATCAAAATAAAATAAAAAAACTACAACATTTTGAAAGAGAATATATATATAAAGAGAATAAAACTAACAACTCACTTAAAAATGAAAATAATATAACACAATCCAATACATAAAATATATTTAAATACATAAACTTGAGACGCTTTGAAAACACATATACAAAAGTTATGGTAATATATAAAAAAAAAAAGTAAGAGGATATATAAATTTAAATAAAAATAAAATCATATAAAATAAAAGAACAAATTGTAAGATAAAATAAGTCATAAAAATAGATTAATAAAAAATAAAAGAAAATACAAGAGAAGTAAGAGGACATTTAAAAAAATTTAATTTAAACTTAAATTAGTATAGCCGCTAACTCGCGGTTGGAGAACGCTGAAAGACGGCTGATAAAAAAAACTAAGTAAAAATGTTAGGTTAAAAAAACTCAGTAAAAACGTTAGGTTAAAAAAACTCAGTAAAAATGTCATGTCCTTGCATGAAGAAATTGGACAGTTGAAGAATTCCAAAAGTTAATCATTTAAACGTGACAATCATATGATGTTACAGTAATTTCTTAATATGATTAGGTAAATGTTAAAAAGTAATCAGGTTAACGGATGCATTTATAAATGCAAAGAAGTTATCAACAATAAATCTGACTCGTTGATTTTGGAGGACGGCTAAGAATATGCCAACATCTTCAATGCATAACCATCAGATTAGAATTAAAGATTAAAAGATCATTAATTGTGCCCATCTCCAATAGGTATACGCCTTTCGGCGTAAAAATAAAAAAAAATAACTTAAAAAAAAATACTCAAATGTAGTGAAGCCAGGTGGGGCATGAACGACATATTTGGATGCTACCTTGTAATTGAAGGACAAATATCAAAGCTTGGTGCATGTGGGAGTTTTGACGGCTAGCGAGGAATAAGAGATAAGAGGTAGCAAGATGGAATCGTCCTTCTCCTACCATCGATAATTATGACAAGAGTAGGCATGAATGTGGGTTGTGGATACGCAGAGAGGACTGAAGAAAATGGATCTAAACGTAAAATCGTGATAATTTGCAGTAGTGATAAGGATGATCATCAAAAGTGGAGGACAAGAGCAGGTTCAAGAGAGATAATGTTGGCACATGGGGGTGATACCCTTGTTGGGTTGGTCTCAGAAACAACTTGTTTAAAGTCAGGTTAGATGTAAGTGTTTCCTCGTAAGTGGAGATGGGTCAAGAGAGGCAACCCTTCTAATTTTTCCTGACCTTTAATCCCATGTATTCAACTCTTCCTTCTCGGTCTATGGTGATGGCTATGTGATTATTTTCTTATGTGCTTTGTTCTTGGTGTTGGGGAACGATGTCTAAGGAATTTTCTCCCTTGGTTTGAGTTTGAGGGCCCTATTAGTCCCTTGGTGGGTTCCTCGTCTCTTAAGGGGACTCGATCTTATCTATATTGGGTGTCTGAGCGAGGTTTCCTTCCTATCTCCTAGTGTGGTGTCCTCTTCAATCGTCGTTTCCCTCTCCTCTCTTGGAACTCTATTATTCCCTTTGGCATTTCTCAGTCTTTTCCAACCCCTCTTTATTTTCAGATAGAGGATTTTGTGGTGGTCTTGGCTTGGTGGAGGGCGAGAAACTTTGTCGGAATGGCTCGTGGTGTAGATAAGAATGTGGGTGCAAGGAAAAGGAAGGCAAAGGCCACAAAGGATTGATCATCCACTTCAAAGGATCCCCTGCTCTCATCACAAGTGATCGAGGAGGCAAGGGAAGAAGAAAAATTGTTTAAAATAAAAGTCCCAACAAAAGACATAGAGTAGGTCGAGGAGCTAGAGAAAGAAGTACGAGCCATGTCGCAGACACTTTCAAAATACAATATTCTGAATGAAGTTGAAGGATGGGTGAAAGACCCAGTGTGCACAAAATCTAGGAGGACCAAATTCTTTAAGTTGGCATAAACTTACAAGTTTATTAAAACTTTGATTCCCAAGCTCTAGGTAATACAGAGAGAGAGCTCTATACATTAATCATACTATCCTAATTTTCAAAGGAAAAATTGAAGTAACGTGCCAGGTGGTCTTTAGGATTGGAATCATGGTCTCTTGAGTGGGGGAGGAGGCAAACACCTCAGGAAAGAAATAAAATCCATCATGATCAAATGCAACTCGGGGAGACCCAATTATATTGAATGATGAACCTCGTGTTGTTGGTAATACTTAGGAACATAGTATGGATATTGAACTCATATTTGAAGCTACGAAAGAGGAAAGCCCCTTCTTTCCTTAGGAATGATGTTTATTCCAATCTGTAACGTACCTAACCATCATGGTAGGGTCACATCACGCAAAAATCTTTTCTTTATCAGCTCTCATGCCATTTTAGTAACGTACCTAGCCTCCAGCTAGGCAACAATACGTGTGGAATACACATAACATGAAACTTATGCTAATTAAATCCATTCTTTTATTGTTATCTGTTTTCTATAATAACTAGTAAGTTAAAAGATTAATTATTTAAGTTTTTTAGTTTAAAGATTTTAATTTAAAATTGATTATTTTTTAAAGTTTTAAAAAAAATATTTATAAAATCACAATTTGATTATTGAGATTGTATAATTTAGATATTATAAAAGTTTTTAAAATGTTAAATTGTTTTTTACAATTTAAATTTAAAATTTCAATCTACAAATAATTATTAATTTTTATCAATCGCACTAGGCCTAGGCCACACCAACCCTAAGCTAGCTTGATCTTTTAGGTGTCTCCTCCCTAGTACAACGAGCTTCAAACCTAGGTCATCCTACAAACATTAACTTTTTATCTTATCAATATTTTTCCTTTAAAATTAGCTAAGTTTGTTGATAAAATAATTGTCTTTAAATAAGTAAATTTTTTATTTTATTTTTTGAGATTTAGAGGAATCAAGCCTAGGTTTAAATCTGGTTGGTTGCCACTATAACCCCTATGTTAGTGTCAACAACCCGCAAGCCAATGCTTAGCAGGAAACTTATGACTTAGCAAGGGCCTAGACATTCAGAGACACACCCGCAAGGGGGGTCTCACTCTTGGGGTCATCTATCCTTCTAGCCATATCACAACAAGCAAAGTAATATTGAGGATTTGAACCGGAGTGGGGAAAGTGTGAGACCTACCGCCCAACCATTTTAACTAACTATGCATAAATAAATGTTTGGTTAATGGTTTACCTCATTATCTATTTTTTGAAATTTAATGATTTTGATACTTTTAAACCTTTCAAAGCAAAGTTTTATAGTCAAAGTTTCTATCTATCAAGTAGAACTATAATTTATAACTCACATTAATGGTGAGAACAACGCAAACAAAGAGGTCTCTTGTCTTACAAACAAAGGGATCTCTTGTCCTATAAACAAAGGGGTCTCATACACCAATTTGATTTTTGACTCACTCGTGAAATAAGACAAGAGACCTCTTGTCCTATAAACAAAGGGGTCTCATACACCAATTTGATTTTTGGCTCACTATTGAAATATTATTATTATTGTTATTATTAGTGAATGTAACCTACTCATCACATTAACTCAAGGAAAACTACACCACCTAAATAACTAGCTACACCACTTAAATAACTAACTGATGATTTGTAAAAAAGCAAAGTTTCACTCCAATAATCTTATTATAGTTTAATAATAAATTATATTTTTTTTTTTTATAATTAATTCAAATTTAATTTTAATGTATTTTATATGAGTTTACTTGAAGATCCTTGAACCTAAAAACCTTTATAAATTTGATTTTAAATTTTGTTTTAAAATTCTCAAATCAAACGTATCTCATATGAAATTCAAATTGTTTTTTTTTATAAATTTTAGAATTAAAGAGTTTCAAAAAAATGAGTAAAAAAAACACAAATAAACATAATTGAGTTAATCCATAAACTTTTGGAAAGAAGGAAAAATGTTCTCGTAACCAATAACGTTTTGGAGAAGGAATAAATTTGTACTTTGAACAGAAGACTTGAGGTTTGTTTGTTTTTTTCTTATTAGTTCATGCCAAAGGCTTGGGACTATAGCAATGAGTTGCCCTTTGACTATGTATTAGTTTATTGTTGACTTTAAATTTGTGTGTTATATGCAATGTGTAACATAGGAAATCAATATATGTATTTTTTTTAATAATATAAAAATACATTTTTCTAAAATTTCATTGGCTGATATCTTTGATGTGTTATTACAGGCTTCACGTCATTCAATGTATAAAATTGATTATACAATTAATGAATTTGTCAGTTTTACAACACACTGCACTCCTTTGGTTTCCTAACATTCAATTGCAATTCGCCATCTCTGATGTACCACCGAGCAGGGTTGTTCACGTTACAATGTGAGCTGAGACAACTGCAACTTGAAGGCAAAATAAATTGGGTCAATTGATCCACAACTACCATGGTCCTGCATCCCTTTACTCTCTGCAATATATTGCTCGATACAATGGAGAAACGTAGACGAGCAATGCTAGGGTTATTACTGTTTATGCTGTCATTAAACTCATTATGCCTAGGGAAAAACACAGAATGTGTAGAAGAAGACCAGGCTGCATTATTAGATTTTCAAAGCGGGCATCTTGGATGATCCCGATGGAGTTCTTGAATCGTGGACTGGAGAGATGGAGCGGTGTGTTATGCGACAGTCATAGTGGCCAAGTAGTAGATCTCATTCTCAACGCAGACCAAGGCAACAACAGTGAATACGTGAGTGGAACTATATCCGAATCCATCGGTAAGCTCTCTTCTCTCCAGACCTTTATTGTTTTAAGCTGGAAAATATCCATGCATCAATCCCATCTTCCATTTCTAGCCTCTCAGCCTTAACCCAGAAAAGGACTTCTTTGTTTCAGGCAAGGTCTACTGTGATACATGCCACTGTGGGTTCATCACGAAAGCTTCCCATTATGTTTCTGGTCTGTATTTTTTCTCTCTTCTCTTCCTCAAATCCAGTTTCATCTGCTCTTTAAGTTTCTAGTGAATCTTTTATCTTTGGTTCACTGCATTGCTCATTGCTTGCATCAATTTTGGCTACAAAGTGTCAGTTTTGTTGTGCTCATTTTGCGGGGTTCAAAATATTTTTCTGGAATGTTCGCTGAGTAATAAATGGTTTTCTTGTCAATGTGGTTTTCTTGAATTGGTGAAAGTTTTGGGTTCTTTGTAGAGACTCATATCAAATCCCGTGGATGATATTTTTATATAAAATGTAATATATATTGTGTGTCCTTTTAACTGCAAATCTATAAAACATTTAAAGATTTGTATCTGGTTTTTATTCTTCTATCCTGTTACATTGCTTATTTGATAGTAAAACATGTAAGAATTCAGAATTTTCGAATTGTTGTTATTCTTCACTTTCAGTATGAAGAATCTTTAGATCTTGGTCAACTGGGATTTTTATCATCCTTGATGGAGGTGGTTTTCTTTTCTTTCTTCCTTTCTTTGTCCCCAAATTACTCTATACTAGAATATTTCCCATTGTTATTGCATCTCCATTCTTAAAACTCTTTTGCTATCGGCTGTGTATTGGATTCAATCTCTGTGGTTTTGCTTTTAAATGGGACAAAGCAATGTAGCCTCCTAAGGCCTAGTTTCTTGAAGCTTCCAAGGAAACAAAAGATAATATTGTTGGCCTCCAGTCATCTTTAAAACTCCATTTCATTGTTTGGGATCTTGGGATCTTAAACTCTTTTGCTATCGATTGTGTATCGGATTCAATCTCTGTGGTTTTGCTTTTAAATGGAAGAAAGCAATGCAGCCTCTTGAGGGCTGGTTTCTTGAAACTCTCAAGGAAAAATAAGATAATATTGTTGGCCTCCGGTCATCTTTAAAACTCCATTCCAGTGTTTGGGATCTTGGGATCTTGTTGAATTTCACGTTTACCCGTCCTCACTATTTGATCTGTAGAAGGTCTTGGTAGATCTGTAGAACTTTGATGTGTAGTTTGCACTGATTAAGATTATGTTATTGCAGAAATTCCACTTGGGTTTAAGGAGATCTTTGTTGTGATGCAAAAGTTATTCTTTTACTACCAAGACTTGGATCTTAGATATTACCCAGCAAAGCTTTTCAGATCTTCTAATCTGACCTATCCGTGCAAGATCAAGGAGGTGGTGAAACTTTTATTTGATTCTTCATTGGTTAATCTTGTAGAACTCAAACATATTTGTAAGTCTTTTGTTGAAGAAAACACAATCTTACCTTAACTCATCATCCAATTGCATTGTGGTTTGCACTGTGCAGTGATCAACTTTTATCACTCTGGTATAGAGTAGAAATTTTAATCTTCCAAAATTATGGGAGATATTCTTCATTTTATTCTCATAAATATTCAGAGATTTGACTGCTAAAGTCTAGGGAGGTGTATATACTCCACCCCTCTAGATTTGAATATGTGACTTCCTAAGAGAAAACACATGTTCTTAACCATTAAGCCCACTTAAATTCTATTGTGTCTTCAAGTATCTAAATCTCATCTTACCATTGAATTAGTGATTAAGATCTCATGAGTTCTTATATGCCCTGCATTTTTTTGAAGTTAAGAGCATCTATTAATCTGTCATTACCATTGAATACAAGTTACCATGATCCCTTCAAACTTTGTTTCTTGGGGATTTCCTTCTATCATAGTCAATAGATTAAATCAATATGTTTCTGTATGCTCTTTGTTTTGCATCATTTATGCAAATTGTTGGTAATAAGTAAGCCTCATTAGGAATCCCTCTCCAATCATAAGCCTTTGTTTTACTAGCTCATGATGCTTCAATGAAAATACCTACAGGAAAAACCTAAACCAATCCCCTGATAAAAACCACGATTTGGTTGTTGTTCTTCCATTTCAATGTAATAAGTAAATCTTATGCTATGGCTTCTGCAGGTGCACGGGTGGTTGTTAGATGCATGGATGAGGCTGATAATCATTTTTTTTACAGAGAGGAAAGGAAAGATGACAATGGAATTTTTCAGGATTCGTGTGAATGGCGACCCTAAGCAACCCTACTGGTTGCAACACCCATGCTCACACAAACGTCGGCCCTGTTTACCTCACCCACAACAATGGCATTCGCTCTAATGAGAGGTGGACAAGACCTTTTGTCTTTAAATCTAACGAGGTCCTTGTTGTCTGCCAATCTGTGATGAAGCAATACACTATGTTGGACGAGACTGTTGTTTAAAACAAAGGCATTGCAAAATCAGGCTTGCATATCTCATGGACTGGCTTGAAAAATAATGATGTTTAATAAACATGAAGATCCTTTTGTTGTATGCTTGTGAAATAACATCAATCCATTCTCTTGTGATTAATTGGATACTGATTCTGAAATGGTTGTGGGTAATTGGCTACTGACTCTGAAATGGATAAGTATTTATAAGAGAACAACTAAATCTTGTAATCTGATCTCCAAGTGCCATGAAATATAGAGCTTGAAAATATGGGGATAGTTTGTTTATGCGATATATGAAAAGCACCTTAAATACAAATTTACCTTGTGCTTCATGACTGATACGTGTAGAAATCCATCTCCACTAACAAAGTGGCCCCAAGTGAAAGTAAGTTGATTAAAATTAATTAAATATAAAAAAAATGTTGAGATATTTTTCAATCACATTAAGAAAATTGCAAGATTTTCAATCAGTTTGTCTTCGTTGAAGCTGTTTAATTGTTTTTAATTGTTTTACTGATATGCCAATGAAGTTGTTTAATTGTTTTGTTGATATGCCAACGAGTACAAAGAAACCCAAAGGACAATCAAGAATTGATTCTCTATAAGAATTCGCTTTCGGGTGGGGTTTCTTTGCTTTTTAATGATGACATTTATTGAACTGATGGTCGCTTTAATAATTCACCAAACCGTTGAGCTGCTTCCATACCAACGATTCTTTTAAACAAGCAGGCAGACATCATAATCTGAGCAGGAAAATTGACTATCAATAGCGGCCTCGTGGAAGTCTGAATTCGTCGTGACTACTTTCTTTGTGGTGAGTTTTTGCTTAACAATATGTTCAGAGGTAGTTCAAGGTCAAGGCACCTCACAGTTTCCTGCATTACTGCTTTGTTTAACATGTATTTCCCAACTAACTTGGCAGAGACTGTGTTGCCATGCAACCCTTTTTTATACTTTAAGTTAATAAGTACGATTTTTTTATTGGATGCTCTAAAAAGTTGTGCATAGTGTTTATTAGGATTTTTCAAATTATATTTTTTAATATGTGAAATATAATGAAAAAGAAAAGATGTGGTCGTAAAATATTTGTGTGGTGAAGGTTAAGCTTGTTTCAAGAGTTTAATTTTTTATTAATTTGATTTTTGAAAATGTTTGTGTAAATGTTATAAGATAAATGTTTTTTATTTTAAATTTTTTAGAAATTAAATAAAAAATTACAAGAGTAATATGACTAAGTATTTTATTTTTATGATTGATATTATAAATATCAATAAATAAAATAAAAAATATTTTAAAATAAATATAAATTTTATTATATATATAAAATTATATATAATTTTTTTTTATAAAATTATTATAAAATTAAAAATAACTTATTACATTTTATCATTTTAAATTAAGAATAAAATATAAAAAATATTTAATTTTTATAAATATTATTTATTGAGTTAATTATGGGATGGAGTGTTGTTTTTTCTACTCAAAGTTTTATTTTGATTTGGATTTGAACTAGAAAATACATATTCTTAACCATTAATTTCACTTTCATTATTAATCTATTATTATAATAACTTAAAACCTTTAAAAACCTAAAATTTACCTTAAACACTATCTTTTATATATATATATATATAATTTAAAAAAAAAAATTATTTATAAACAATCTTACAACCAAAAACTTAAAAAATATACAAATAATTTTATAACATTGAATGCACCTTGGACTTTCAATATACAGACTTGTGCCCCCATTTATAACATTGAATACACATTTGACTTTAAAAATACTCACTTTTGCCCTGATTTTACGATCATGCATAATTTTTAGTTGGAGCGAATGTGGGGCTAATTAATACAATCTGGACGTGACAGATTTCCATGTTATTTCCACATTGTGTATGTGGAAATGGAGACTTTGACATTAAAAAAATAAATGCTCTACTAACTTCCCTGCTAAACCATGATGCATCATAAAATATGTACAATAATTCCAAATGTTTCCTTTATCTTTAATGTTAACCACATGCTACTTTACTTTGTTCCTTTTTWAAAATCTACTAACCAATTAAAAAAAATCATAATCCATTTCCCTTCTCCTTGCTGATGTAAATTAAGTTTCAATTTCATGGTAGGCTTGTTCATTCAGCCTTTTTTATTCATCCTTAGTGTTATTCAATAGTTCAAGAGTGTGTGATTTTCTTCTACTTTATAATTTTATTTATATTTGATTTAACTTTAAAATTTATGATTAATTATAATTTTAAAATTTATATATATAACAGTATGTTCATTTAATTTTTTTAATATCTTTTAACGATCTTCTCTATTTTCTATTTTAGAGTTACATTCATATTTTATTTAACTTTAAAGTTTATGATATATATATCAAAGTTTATGTTTACATGATTTTTATTTATATTTATCAGTGTGGTAGTAACAAATAAGATTACATTAAAATTAAATTTCAATTTTGTGGTAGGTATGTTTGTTCAATTCTTTTTATTCATTCTTAGTGTTTTTTAATAGTCTAAGAGCTTGTGTTTGTTTTTTATTTTTCTATTTTAGAGTTTCATCCATATTTTACTTAATTTTAAAATTTATGATTAATTATAAAAAATAAAAAATAAAAATTTCAAAATTTGTGTTTACATGATTTTTAATTATATTTATCATTGTTGTAATAACTAATATATATCATTGTGGTAGTAACTAATATTTATCTTAAACAAGAATCGTGAAACCAACTGCTTGGGATGGACGTTCCACCCAATCGTAGACTAATAGTTCCAAATATCAACAGCTAGTCACCCCCGAGCCGAGGCTAGCAATCCACAAAAGAAGGTGGTCTCTCACAGTCCACTCACAACTCATAAATCTCTCAACCCAATTGATATTCTCCTATAGCTATCTTGACTTCTCCACGAGCTCTCTTCCGCTTGACCTGCCCAACCCAAGGAATGCACCATTCATTTATCAAGGTTATCCCAAGGGATGTATTATCCCTTTATCAAGGATAACCCAAGGAATGAGCCATTCGTTTATCAAGGTCTCTCTGGCATAAGCAGGTAGGAATCTCTCAGCTCAGAGTTCAAGGGAACATTGTTGCAAGGAAAACTATCAGCTAACCAACAACACACTTGTTGTTTCAGTGCAACTCACGCAGGAGTTCACTTTTTCGGCCTGACAACCGAGTTCTTCATTTCTCCAGCTCCAGTTCGCTCCAGTTACACTCCAATTGTGCTCCAAAATTCTCCTTCCTCTCACCCCACCAACTCCGAGCTCCCCGTTCGCTTCCAACGAACAAACTTGATTAACTACCAAGTTGTTCGAACTGAAGTTACTTCTCCAAGCATATTGTACTCCACCCCCATGTACCCAATAACTTCGGGATGTGACCACTCACACCCACCCTCGTGCATGTACTCAATGATTGGATTTGGAAACACTCAATCAAAAAGATGTGACCACTCACACCCACCCTCTTACTTGTATTCAATGATTGGCTTTGGGAACACTCAATCAGACATCGGAAGGTTCATGTACGGTAACAAATTTAAGAAAACAAGTTAAATCCATAAACATGGGTAATTCCCCCCTTGGACCCATCTTGACCATTATCCTAGACACTCCCCTCTCTTATGGATTAATTCATCCACCATCTCTTGTCTGTGTCCCCTTAGCAGCTGGCATCACATTTTATTATTAAACGTTGAAATATAATCTACATATTACATCGCTTGTGTAACACCCCAAGGCCGAGCCCCTGATGAATTGTAATTATGTTTAAAGGTTGGTGAGCCAAGTGTTTATAAGCTGGAAGACTTATGTGTTTACTAGGCCGAAGAGCCTAGATGCTAAGGTCAATGAGCCCGATTTTGTATATGTAAATACACACATCATTAATAAAATTACACCGCTACGTGTAGACCGACCACGAAGAAAGAGTTATGGGGGACTAAGCTCCACTAGGTAGGGTAAGGGAAGGGGCTAAGTGTGTAGGATTAGAGGCTAAGATATAGGGCTTACCTGTAAAGGGATAATATTATCTTACTATTTCCTAAAGGCCAAGGTTGACATAATCTGTGTTGTCCTAAGTTCCTGGGGAAAGGCAACGAGTGTTAAGTGGAGCTCATGTAGCTTCAGGAAGACATGTGTCAACCTGGGTGCATGCAACTTATAGCTGGGAAATCCAGCTCGTGGGGGGTTCTCTCACCATTCACACGACCATCGCCATTCTCACGTTCACCCTTCTCGCGTCCCTCACCCCTCTTGCGACCCTCACGATTCTCGCAAGTCTGCATTCACCCATTGAT
>JASDQU010587122.1:34577-50827 GCA_032191745.1 Picea mariana | reverse complement strand
GTGAACTATCCCATACTTTTCCTGTGAAGCACAACGCAACTGTACTTTGCTTGAGCTATATCCTGCCTTAATGATTTGTTGTTGCTACCAACACACTGCCTTGACTGAGCGTGGCTTGCTACCATCATCTGATCTATTCCGAGCCTTGTTGTTGCCATCACCTTACTTGAATTGAATTAGGATATGGATTGAAGAAGCAGACTGTCAGGCATGTGGGTTTGAAGAGGCAGGTTGTCAGGCCCGTGAACCGAAGAAGCAGGTTGTCAAGCCTGTAATCAACTCTCTCCAGGTGAGAGAGGTTGTTAGGGAAGCGATTTTCCCATAGGGAGCCCAACAACAACTATAGTGCTATGAGAATTCATGTCCGGCCTATTGTTGAAGCCCTGGAAGGGAAGTGGGGCAGCCTAAGGACTGTTGAGCAGAGAAGGGGCACAATTCTTGGGGTGGGACAAACATGTGGGGAATGAGAGGTTGTAAGCTGTTAGTGTGAGATGGCTCCTGGGAGAAAATCCTTCCTATTGATCTGTGTGACTTTCCTGTTGTCCTTTCCAAGCCTAGGAATCCCTTGCCCGGTGGAGTTTAGTGCCAGCTCAGGGATGACCCACTGTTGAGCGTGATGAGCAGCATGGTCTAAGGCTAGGAGGTTTGTGGGAGGTCTACACGCGGTTGGTGGTCATCTATTAAAAGATAAGTACCAAATATTTGTTCTTTGTATGATGTATATCTTGAAATCAAGTTATAATGTTGTTAGATTTGTCTGTATATAATGCATGCATGTTTTAAGGTTATTTCTGCATGAATAGTGACATGAACAAAATGCTATAGCTATTTAATTTGCATTAGATAGATATGTATATAAATATATACGATAATAGAGCATGAAAGTTATTCGGTAGCATGGTCTAGCTTGTTGGTTTAAGGTCAGGGATGTCACAAATTGGTTTCAGAGAGTTATTTGGAGTAGCATGGCCCGACCTGGGAGGTCCGGGGTGTTACGAAATGGTATCAGAGCAAGGAGAGACGTCCAGGAAGTGACATTCCCCGACCTGTTGGTGGCTGGGGACGTTACAAAATGGTATCAGAGCCATGGTTTCAACACTGAGCCTGGATGGGCCATGTTAGTGGAAGTTGAATCAAAATTTCCGGAAAAGAGTTTTTGTCGAAATGGACAAAATTCAAGTTTAGAGCCCATGGTTTCAACACTAAACCTGGATGAGCCATGAATGAGGAATTCATAGTAAAAATGTCCAGAGAATTTTGATGTACAGAGTGTCAGAAGGGCGTTGAGAGAACACTTGAACTGTGTTCGGAACTACAGGAGGTATAACGGTTTAAGAAATGGCCACAGAGAAAGAAACCACAAAATTTATGGTGATTGGGTCGTAGGATATGTTTGGGAGAAGGAGGATCCTTCACAATCATGAGATCTGGAGAAAAGTGCATGAAGGTTAACCTCCAAGTCATTCGGACTTCGCGACTTCGACGAAAGTTATGGGTTATAAGAGCAAGAGGGGCTGAAGCCCGAAATTTCGAAGTCCCAAAGTCCTGAAGAGAATCTACACTGTAGATCCTAGGGGGAGAGTGTTCACCATTGGAATTTGATCAAGGATGGATCAACTTGATTTGGGAGTTCGACGTTTGGGAGAATTGGAGTGTGTTGATGCACAAACCGCCGAAGCCCGAAGTCCCGAAGCAAAAGAGCAAAAGTGGCGTGGCAGGATGATGTCACAAATAGTAATGTGGCCCCCGGAAGGTAAGGAGGTTCTGAAGTGACGTGGCTTGTTGACGCCACTTGAAATGACGTGGACACATGGGATGTGTGCCACGTGTCAGTGAGTTAAGAACTGTGGGATGATTGAAATGCTAGTTAGAACGTGACACGTGTCCACTTCTAATATTTTTCCATGTGGCCCTCCTCTTGAGCATGGATGGTGGGGCCCCTTATGGTCACAGTGGACACGTGGCGCTAGATCATGAAGTCTGGAGACTTGACACTCCAGACGAAATGGTTCATGATGGAATGGGAGGAAGAAATCCCCAAAGTTTCGTAGCACCGAAGTAATGACGTCACTGGGGGTGACGTGGAAGTATTCATAGAATTTTGATTCAGGAGTTTGGGATGTGCAAAGGTGAAATCCTTCGAACTCTCAGAGCCCCGAAGCTCCAAAGTCTTGGAGCCCCCAAGATCCGAAGTTCTAGAGCCTGAAGCCCAAGTTTCCATAGCAAGTAGCAGTCATTGGATGTTGGGAAGTTGTGGACCGTAGATCCACCGTTCTTCGCACGTTTTTCAGTTCATTGTTCTGTGATGTTTGACATGTGCGAAAAAAGGGAAACCTCCAAAGCTTCGGAGCTCGAAGTTTCAAGGCTTCGGATAAGTGCCCAAATCATTAGCACTGGGTCACAGCAGTGATCACATGCGAACCAAGGGTTGAAGAAAAGGGGATTGCGCCCTAAATTTATTTCAGAACATCGTTGGGATTAGAGATAGAATTCTGAGAAGTTCTTGATCGACCAAGGCCCGCTGAAAATGGAGTAGGGTATTATTTTGTTGAACCAGATTGATTTATGTTATTCTGGAAAATTATTAAGTCTAATAGCCTGACAAAAAATTGGTTGACTGCACATTTTGTAGAATTAACAATTGTCAGAACCAAACAGATCTGTCGCATAGTGCAGAGAAATGAAGGATGCACATGATGCTTACAGTCTGGAGAATGAAGCTAGAGGAATGGATGTCCATTTGGGAGTTGAAGGAACAAACTCCAATGGGCATGGAGAAAAAATAGATAAAGACGTGGGCATGATGAAAATTATAAAAGAATTGCAAAAAGAGGTCCAAATTCATCGAGCAGATAACAAAAAGCTTATGAGAGCCAGGGAGCAACACAGAGACTTCAACATGAAGTTGATGCAGAGCCTAGAAAGAATAGAAAAGAAATTGGATAAGGAGAGTGGATCAAGCAAATCAGGAAGTCACAGGTCTCCTAATGAGAAAAGAAGAACACAAAGTGTTAGCAGACATCACCAACACTCCTTGAGGCATTCCGATAAGAGAGCACATAGCAGCTCAAGTCCATCCCTTGTTAGGAAGCATAAGAGGTATGGGGTGGATGAGCTACGAGGGGAAATGAAAAAAATAAAACCTCCTACATTTGATGGGGATCACAAGAAAGATGAATATGCAAAGACATGGTTGCTGGGCATGAGAAATTATTTTCAATTGCATAATTATTCTTCTCATGCAGAAGGAAGAATAGCCATCTATCAACTCAAAGGAAAGACATCCACGTGGTGGGATCAACTTGTGCAGGTGCAACATATTAAAGAGAAAAATGTTACTTGGAGGGAATTTAAGAAGTATTTCGAAAAGAAATACTTGACTAAGAGATACGATGACAAGAAAATGAAAGAGTTCTTTGAACTCAAGCTTGGGAGTATGACAATAGATGGACATGAACGAAAGTTTTTAGAATTATTGAAGCATGTCTCTTTCATCAAGGATGAGATAGTTAAGATTCAGAGGTACTTGAGTGGTTTTCCATCATCCATCAGTGACAAAATACAATATGATGATCCCAAAACATTGGAGGAGACCATAAGGTGAGCTAGGTGCCTATATGATCAACAAAAAGCAAGGCCAACTTTCCAAAAATCTTGGAAAGACAAGAAGAAATTCAAGATGGATCAAAGGAAGAAGGTAGCTAAGCCACCATTCTTCATAAATAATCCTCAGGGACAACCAACTTCTAGAGAATCCAGAACTATTGAGACAAGTGGTCAAAGGCCAACACAACCACCTATTCAATGTTGGGGTTGTAGAAGAGATCATATGTTTAGAGATTGTCCTCACATAAGTGACAAAGCGAGAGCTATTCACAATGTACAACGAGCTAAAATAGTGGAGGACATGGGAAAAAGTGTACCCACGATCTATGCATCCCTGGACAACAAGAAAGTAGAGTACCAGTCACATATAATTGAAGTGGAAGGTATGCTCCACAACCAAACCATTACTATTTTAATTGATTCAGGAGCTAGTCATAGTTATATAGATCCTAAGATGGTGGAAAGTTTGCATTTGCCAAGAAACAAGCATGGAAAATATTGGTTGGTGCAGCTAGCCACCGAAGCCAAAAGAAAAGTTAATGAGATGGTAAAGTCATGTCTTATGGACATGAATGGACTAAGCACAAGGACAGATTTGAACATCTTGCCTTTAGGTTCCTATGACTGTCTAATTGGGATGGATTGGCTGGACCAACATCATGCCATTCTAGACTGTCATAAAAAGGAATTTACTTGCTTGTATGAGGAAGGGAATCTAAGGAAATTCCAAGGAATTCCTAGGGCAGTGACTATCAAAGAAATTTCAACAATACATCTGAAAAAGTGTTACAGGAAGGGTTGTCAAATATTTGCAGCCCATATGGAGGAAGCATCTAAGGATAAGGTGTCAAATCTGGAGGATCATGCAGTCCTGAAAGATTTTGAAGATGTGTTTAAGGAGGTACCAAGACTACCCCCAAAGAGAGATATTTATTTCTCTATAAATTTAATGCCTGGAGCAACTCCAGTATCAAAAACTCCTTACAGAATGAGTACACCAGAACTGAAGGAGTTGCAAATGCAACTTGAAGAACTTCTGAAGAAGGGGGTGTATACGCCCAAGTTTGTCACCTTGGGGTGCCCCAGTCTTATTCGTGAAGAAGAAAGATAGGACATTGAGATTGTGCATCGATTTCAGACAGTTGAACAAGGTAACTGTAAAGAACAAGTATCCTTTGCCAAGGATCGATGACCTCTTCGATCAGTTGAAGGATGCAAAGATATTCTCAAAGATTGATCTTAGGTTAGGATATCATCAGGTAAGGATTAAAAAATAAGACATCATCAAGACCACCTTCAGGACAAGGTATGGTCATTATGAGTTCACAGTGGTGCCATTTGGGTTATCAAATGCACCAACTATTTTCATGTGCCTAATGAATGGTGTTTTACAAGAATATTTGGACAAGTTTGTCATTGTCTTTTTAGATGACATCCTTGTATATTCCAAGTCAGAAGAAGAGCATGAGCATCATTTGGGGATGGTGTTGCAAGTGATAAGAGAGCATCAACTATATGCCAAATTGAGCAAGTGCTCATTTTATCAAAACATAATCCACTATTTGGGGCATATCATATTTGAAGATGGGATAGCAGTGGATCTTGAGAAGATAGAAGCCATTAGAGGGTGGAAAACACCTAAGAATGTGACAGAAGTCATATCCTTCATGGTTCTAGTGGGCTACTACAAAAGGCTCATTGCAGGGTTTTCGAGAATAGCCCACCCAATCACTTCCTTACAAAGGAAGGGGAAGAAGTTTCAATTGACAAAAGAATGTGAAATGAGCTTCTAGCAATTGAAGCAGCTATTAACCAATGCTCCAATTCTATAAATTGCTAATCCGAATGAAGATTTTCTAGTTTGCACAGATTCGTGCATAGAAGGACTCGGAGGAGTCCCCAGTCAGAATGGATTTGTAATGTGTTTCGAGTCTAGAAAATTGAAAGAGCATGAAAGGCTCTATGCTACTCATGATTTGGAGTTGGAAGCCATAGTGCACGCTTTGAAGAAATGGAGGCACTACCTCATGTGAAAGACTTTTGAGCTGAGGACAGACCATAATGGTTTGAATTATTTGTTTGATCAACCTACTCTGAATGCTAGGCAAAGCAGATGGTTAGAATTCCTCTGTGAATATAACTTTGATATAAAGCATATCAAGGGAAAAGAGAACAAAGTGGTTGATGCACTCAGCAGAAGAGTGCATGTTACATGCTACAACCATTGGCATGCACCAATCAGATATGAAATACAGAATTGTAGAGGCTGCAAAATCAGATTTGCAGTACATGGAATTGGTAACAAAATTGTAGCAAGGTAAAATGTAGCAGAAAATTGAGGATTATGAATTGGGAATTGATGAAATTCTCTTGTACAAAAATAGAGTTTATGTACCTAATTCTCCTGAATTGAGGAGTGCAATTTTAAAAGAAATGCACAATGTACCTTATGCAGGACACCCATGATATCATAAAACAATTTCAACAGTCAAGAGACAACATTATTGGCCAGACATGAAGAGGGATATTGTTGAATACATAGCTAAATTCTTGGAGTGTCAAAAGGTAAAGGTTGAGCATAGACACCCAGCTGATTTGCTACAACCATTACCCATTCCTGAGTGGAAATGGGAAGTTTTAACAAAGGATTTCATCACAGGATTGCCTAGAAAAAGCAAACAACTTGATGCAATCATGGTGGTGGTGGACAAGCTTACTAAAGTTGCCCATTTTATCCCATTGAAGACTACTTACAAGGCAACCAATGTTGCTGATATTTATATGAGAGAAGTAGAATGCTTGCATGGCATACCCAAGACAATTGTGTCTGACAGAGACCCAAAGTTTACCTCAAAGTTTTGGAAGGGGTTATTCAAAGGGTTCATAACAAATCTGAACTTCAACACAACATAACATCTTGAGACGAACGTGTAAACATAGAGGGTGAACCAAGTGATAGAGGATATTCTAAGGATGTGTGTGATGGACAAACCATCTAAATGGGAAGATTATGTACACTTGGTAGAATTTGTCTACAACAATGGGTATCAAGCATCATTGAAGATGAGCCCGTTTGAAGCACTTTATGGCAGAAAGTGCAACACCCCATTAAGCTGGGACAACCCAGCTGATAGGGCAGTAGTTGGGATAGATTTGCTCAAGGAAATGCTGAAGATTAAACATAATTTGAAGGTTGTCCAAGACAGGTAGAAAAGCTATGATGATAAGAACATAACTCACAGGGAATTTAAAGTAGGGGATCATGTATTCTTGAAAGTGAAGGCCAACAAAAGTTCCCTAAAGCTGGGAAATTGTTCCAAGTTGGCAACCAAATATTGTGGGCCGTTTGAAATCCTAGAGAGGATTGGTCTAGTAGCATATATGCTTGCATTTCTTGCATCTATGTCTATACATAATGTATTTCATGTCTCATTGCTTAAGAAATATATACCTGATGCTAATCATGTTATTGATTGGAATGTGATTCAGGTGAAGCAAGAAAGCGCTTTTTGGGTGCATCAAGTGCGTATATTGGACAGGAAAAGCAAGCAGCTCCGGAATCGAGCCATAGGGCTTGTAAAAGTCCAGTGGACCCGGTACGGTCCCGAGGACACAACATGAGAGCATGAAGATGCTATGCAAGCAGAGTACCCACATCTTTTTGAAGATTTTGGAAATCTTGTTGTTGTTGTGTAAATAAGTTGCATTGAGGACAATGCAAAAATAAGCAGAGGGGATTGTAACACCCCAAGGTCAAGCCCATGATGAATTGTAATTATGTTTAAAGGCTGGTGAGCCAAGTGTTTATAAGCTGAAAGACTTATGTGTTTATTAGGCCGAAGAGCCTAGTTGCAAAGGTCAACGAGCCTGATTTTGTATATGTAAATACACACATCATTAATAAAATTACACCACTGCGTGTAGACCGACCACGAAGAAAGAGTTACGGGGGACTAAGCTCCACTAGGTAGGGTAAGGGAAGGGGCTAAGTGTCTATGATTAGGGGCTAAGCTAGAGGGCTTGCCTATAAAGGGATAATATTATATTATTATTTCCTAAAGGGTAAGGTTGACATAATTAGTGTTGTCCTATGTTCCTAGGGAAAAGGAATGAGTGTTAAGTGGAGCTCATGCAGCTTCAGAAAGACATGTGTCAACCTGGGCGCATGTAGCTTATAGTTGGGAAAACTAGCTTGTTGGGAGTTCTGTCACCATTCTCACGATCGTTGCCATTCTCGCATTCACCCTTCTCGCGTCCCTCACCCCTCTCATGACCCTCACAATTCTCGCAAGTCTGCATTCACCCATTGATCATGCACTGAGCCATTGCCTTCATCGTCGACCTCTGCATCATTCATGCACCCTGGAATCTGCAACCACTGTGAACTATCCCATAATTTTCGTGTGAAGCACATCACACATGTACTTTGCCTGAGCTGTATCGTGCCTTAATGATTTTTCTTTTGTTTCCAATGCAGTGCCTTGACTCAACGTGACTTGCCACCATCATCTGATCTATACCGAGCCTTGTTGTTGCCATCACCTTACTTGAATTTACTTGGGAGATGGAATGAAGAAGCAGGTTGTCAGGCTTGTGGGTTTGAAGAGGCGGGTTGTCAGGCTCGTGGACTGAAGAAACATGTTGTCAGGGATGTAAGCAACTCTCTTCAGGTGAGAGAGGTTGTTGGGGAAGTGATTTTCCTAGAGGGAGCCCAATGACACCTATAGTGCTTTGAGAATTCATGTCCGGTCTGTTGCTGAAGCCCTGGAAGGGAAGTGGGGCAGCCGAAGGACTGTTGAGCAGAGAAGGGGCACACTTCTTGGGGTGGGACATTCATGTGGAGAATGAGAGGTTGTAGGTTGTTACTGTGAGATGGCTCATGGGAGAAAATGCTTCCTGTTGATCTGTGCGACTTTCTTGTTTTCCTTGCCAAGCCTAGGAATCCCTTGCTCGGTGGAGTTTAGTCCGAGCTCGGGGGTGACCCAATGCTGAGCATGGTCTAAGGCTGAGAGGTTCGTGGGAGGTCTGCACGCAGTTGGTGGTCATTTATTAAAATATAAGTACCAAATCTTTGTTCTATGTATGATGTATATCTTGAAATCAAGTTATAATGTTGTTAGATTTGTCTATGTATAATGCATGTATGTTTTAAGTTTATTTCCGCATGAATAGTGGCACGAACATAATGCTACAATTGTTTAATTTTCATTAGATAGATATGTATATAAATATATATGGTAACAGAGCATGAAAGTTATTCGGTGGCATGGCCTGACCTGTTGGTTTAAGGACGGGGATGTCACAAATTGGTATCAGAGTGTTATTTGGAGTAGCATGGCCCGACCTGAGTGGCTGGGGGTGTTACAAAATGGTACCAGAGCAAGGAGAGACGTCCAAGAAGTGATGTTGCCTGACCTGTTGGTGGTTGGGGATGTTACAGCTTGGTCATAGCCACATATTATATCTACATAAGCATTAATGAAACTGGATATTGTAATGGGGATGTTAAATTCCACCTCACCTACAATTGTGCGTCATCCTTGGTGCACTCTATGCCGATATACATATATGAAAATTTTCATCACATACTTAGAAATAAAATTTCCGCAATTTAACAACTCCAACAATAGTTCCCACCAAAATCTCATGTTCCACTCAACTCGCTGATCCAAGGAATGCCTAAAGAATGTTCCATTCTTTTATAAAGGTCCCTAACGAAGTTGGCCAGGACTCTGAGATGTGGTTCTAGAACTCTAGTTGCTCAAAATGGAGTGTTTCATTTTGTCTTCTTCAAAATTGTAAACAAATTGCGTGTATTCCACCCGCATGTTTTCTTCATTCTCCCAGGTCACATCTTCAAGATCGTAGTAGGTCCATTGAACCTTTACCATCCCTATGGCTTTGTTCCTGAGCAATTTGACTTTACGGTCAAGGATGCATACTGGTTCCACCTGGAAATCCCCTTCGTGCTCCACCTGGATCACATTCCAATCAATGACATGATTAGCATCAGGTAGGTACTTTTTAAGTAATGATACATGAAATACATTATGCACTCTCATGGATGCAGAAAAATCTAACATGTATGCAATTGGCCGTATCTTTTCTAATATTTCAAAAGGACCACAATATCTTGCTACCAACTTTGGGCAACTTCCTAATCTTAGTGAACTTCTCTTTGCCTTCACTTTCAAAAACACATGTTCTCCCACTTTAAAATCTCTAAAAACTTTGTTCCTGTCTATGTAACTTTTATTCCTACCTTGGGAAGCCTTCAAATTCTACTTAATCCTTGCCATCTGATCTTCCATTTCTTTTAGCAATTCTGGCCCAACAACTACTCTGTCTGTTGGATTATCCCAACTCACTGGGGTGTTAAATTTCCTGCCACACAATGCCTCAAATGGACTCATTTTCAAGGAGGCATGATACCTATTGTTGTAGGAAAATTTAACTAAATGACTATAATCTTCCCACTTTGATGGTTGATCCATCACATACATTCTAAGCATGTCCTCAATTAGTTTGTTACTCCTTTCTGTTTGCCCATCGGACTTTGGATGATACCTTGTACTACGATTTAAATTTGTCCCAAATCCTTTGAACAAACCCTTCCAAAAATTGGAAGTAGACTTTGGATCTTTGTTTGAAACTATTGCCTTAGGCACTCCATGTAGCCTAGCAACTTCTCTCATATAAATATCTGCAACATTTTTTGCCTTGTGTGTAATCTTTACTGGAATAAATTGTGTTTCTTTAGTTAATTTATCCACCACCACCATGATGGAATCATGTTGCTTCACTGTTTTGGGAAACTTAGTAATAAAATCAATTGAGACAACTTCCCACTTCCATTCCGGAATGGGTAATGGCTATAGAAAACATGTTGGGTGTCTATGTCCTGTCTTTACTTTTTGGCATTCCAGACATCTGGTTATGTAATTGGCCACTTCTTTCTTCATTCTTGGCCAAAAATATTGGCTTCTTACTGCTGCAATTGTCTTTTGATATCCTGGGTGCTCGACATATGGCACATTGTGCATCTCCTTCAGCACTACATTTTTCAGCTCACTGGAATTCGACACATACACCTTACCTTTGTACATGAGAATTCCATCTTCTTTCATCTCATAATAATTAAATTTCTACTGAAAATTTCCTTGTTGTAATGTCTCTTTTATTTTAAAATAATTTTGATCTGAATTTGCTGTTGCAATAACTTTGTCTTTCAAATATGTCCTATACATGCTAATGACTGCAATATGCACTTCATGAGCTCTCCTACTGAGTGCATCAACCACTTGATTTTCCTTTCCCTTTATGTGCTTAATTTTGAAGTCATATTCACTCAGAAATTCCAGCCATCTAGTTTGCCTAGCATTTAGTGTTGGTTGTCCAAACAAATGCTTTAGACCACAATGATCTGTCCTTATCTTGAATTTCTTACCCACAAGGCAATACCTCCACATTTTCAATGCATGTCCAATCGCTGCTAAATCTAAGTCATGGGTAGCATAATTCCTCTCATACTCTTTTAATTTTTGGGACTCATAGCATACCACATGATCCTTTTGACTAAGGACTCCACCAAGCCATTCCTTGCATGCATCAGTGCACACAACAAAATATTTGTTTGGATCTACAATCTTCAAGACTGGAGCACTTGTCAATATTCTTTTCAACTATTGAAAACTATCTTCACATTTGGAACTCCATTCGAACTTCACACCCTTCTTTTATAAAGAAGTGATTGGATTTGCAATCTTTGAAAAACGTTTTATGAATCTTCAATAATAACCGACAAGACCCATGAATGATCTGACCTCTATCACATTCTTTGGTGTTGGCCATCCTCTAATGGCTTCTATCTTCTCATGATCCAGTTCTATCCTTGTTGTCGATATTATATGCCCCAAGTAGTGAATCTTCTTTTGATAAAATATGCACTTGCTTAACTTAGCATATAATTTGTGCTCTCTCAAAACTTGTAACACCATTCTTAAATGTTGCTCATGTTCCTCTTTTGTTTTGGAATAGACGAGTATATCATCTAAGAACACAATCACAAACTTTTCCAGGTACTCCCTGAACACTCCATTCATCAAACACATAAAAATTGTTGGGGCATTTGATAGTCCAAATGGCACTACCATGAATTCGTAATGCCCATATCTTATTTTGAATGTTGTCTTGTTGATGTCTTCTTCCCTTATCCTTACTTGATGATATCCCGATCCCAAGTCAATCTTTGAAAAGATTCTTGCACCTTTCAGTTGATCAAACAAATCATCAATTTTGGGTAAATGATACTTATTCTTTATGGTAACCTTATTAAGTTTCTTGAAATCAATACACAACCTTAAGGTTCCATCCTTCTTCTTCACAAACAGAACCGAGGCTCCCCAAGGTGACACACTTGGGCGTATATACCCCTTTTTTAACAACTCTTCAAGCTACATCTGCAACTCCTTCAATTATGGTGTACCCATTCTGTATGGTGTCTTAGACATTGGGGCATCTCCTATCACCAAATTGATAGAGAAATCAATCTCTCTCTTTGGTGGCAAGCCCGTAACTTCCCTAAAAACATCTTTAAAATCCCTCAAGACCGGATGGTATTCAATGTTTTCCACTTTCTCTTTGGCTGCCTCCTCCATATGGGATGAAAACACCTGACATCCCTTCCTAAAGATCTTCTTCAACTGCATAGATGAAATCTCTCTAATAGATACAACTCTTGGAATGCCTTGAATCTTGCCTTGTTGTCCTTCCTCATAGAGACATGTGATTGTCTTGTTGTAACAATATAGGACATCACGATGTTATTCCAACCAATCCATGCCAATTAAACAATCATATGAACCCAATGGTATGATGTTTACATCTACTTTCGTGTTGAGTCCATTCATCTCTATTTGACAATCTTTAACGAATTCGTTGATCTTTCTCTAACTCTTGTGGCTAATTGAACTAACCAAGATTTCTTATGCTTACTTCTTTGCAAGTGAAATCTTTCAACAATGTTAGCATTTATGTAACTATGGCTAGCTCTAGAATCAATTAAAATTGTTATGGGTTGGTTATCAATCTTACCTTCCACTTCGATCATGGGGGATTGATATTTTGCTTGCTTGTTTTCCAAAGATGCATAAATCCTTGGCATACTTCCTCCCATGTCTTCCCTTGTTTCAACCTCCTGAATGTTATGCACAATCCTCATTCTTTCTCCTTTATGAGGGCAATCCCTATATAAGTGATTTCCCCCACACCCCCAACATTGAACAGGTTGTTGCCTTTGCCTTTTCCCAAATGAATATGCATCCTTTTGATCATTTTGGGCCACCTGGCCTTGTTGACTTGCTTGGGAGTTATTTCTGAAAAAGGGTGGCTTAAAACCCTTCTTCCTTGGATCCTTTTTTTATTTCAACTTGTCATTCCAAGCCTTTTGGAAAACTGGACTTCCTTTGCTTTGCTCTTAAAGGTGCCTTGCTCTCCTTATGGTTTCCTCCAAGGTCTTGGGGTTTTCATATTGAAACTTGTCACTATAGAAAAAGGGTAACCCACTTAGAAACCTTTGGATTTTAACCTTCTTATCCTTGATGAAGTTAACATACTTCNTGAGTTCAAAGAACTATTTCATCTTTCTCTCATAGTAATGCTTGGACTAATATATTTCTCTTGGAAATATCCTTTGAATTGCCTCCATGAAATTCTCTTCTAGTCGAGGCTCTTGGCTTGCTTAAGTTGATCCCACCACATGGCTCCCTTTTCTAACAAGTGGTAGGTGGCAATCCTAGCTTCTACCCGGGACGGGTAGTCATGCAATTGAAAATATTTCTTCATTTCCAACAGCCAAGCCTCTGCCTCTTCTCCTTTCCTGTGCTCACCATTGAAAGTAGGTGGCTTTATTTTCCCGAGTTCACCTTGCAAGATGTCTGCCTCAAGCCTTCTTCTTTGCCTCCGAACATGAGACACACTTGGGTTGATTCCTGGTCCTAAAATTGCATGATTTCTTCTAGTGGACTACCTTGGAGAATGATGGAGCCTTTTCATGCTTCTTGATTGCCTATCATTTCCATGATCATCCCTTTTTCCATGATATCTAGATGTTGATACTTGTCTAGCACTAGCTGCTTGCTTGGTGCCAAAATCCTTATTAACTTGCTTATGCAAGATATTTAAACTCTGAAGTATCTCTTCTTGAGCGTTTATAATTCTTTCATTATCATCCCTGTAATTCTACACTTCCTTGTGTAGTGCAGACTTCTAAAAGTGACAAGATCTTGCCTATCTCTTCTTCCATTTGACTACGTATCAACATTCCGCATGCTGATATGCAGACCTCTTAAATCTTCCCCGTGGTTGTAAGACCCTTGGGCATCCTCCATGACTTTAATCCTCATTTAAGAACTAGTTTCTATATGTACCTCTAATTCTACAAGATTTGCAGCCAACAAAATTTGTTAGGCTAAAATAATTAACAAGATCCATGAAATTATGTACAATTGTGTTCCCATATTGTATCAGAATTCTTTCTTTCATAATTTCTCCCAAAAAATTTCAACACTTAGATTACTTTTTCATCTATTCAGACTCATGGACTCACGGACTCACGGACTTGTGGGCTCACGAAAGCATAATTCTTCCTTTCATAAGTCCATCCAAAAAATATCGACACTTAGTCATTTTTCTGCTTCTTCGGACTCGCGGACTCACAGACTCATAATAAGTCTCAACACTTAGTCATTTTTCTTCTTCTTCGGACTCGCGGACTCACTGACTCACAATCTTGTAACTTTTCTTTCATAAGTCCGTCCTAAAAGTCTCAACACTTAGTCATTTTCCCACTTCTTCGAACTTGCAGACTCACAAACTCATAACAAGTCCAACACTTAGTCGTTTTTACCTTTGCGGACTCATAGACTCATAATAATTCCCAACACTTAGTCGTTTTTCTAACTTTGCGGACTCGTGGAATCACAGACTCATAATAAGTCCAACACTTAGCCGTTTTTACCTTTGCGGACTCATAGCCTCATGAATTCACTGACTCAAAAACTCATAATAAGTCCCAACACTTAGCCGTTTTTATAACTTTGTTGACTCGCAGACTCGTGGACCCATGGACTTACAGACTCATAATAAGTCCAACACTTATCCATTTTTAACTTTGTGGACTCGCGATCTCACAGACTCATAATAAGTCCCAACACTTAGCCATTTTGCTAACTTTACGGACTCACAAACTCACGGACTCATGGACTCATAATAAGTCCCAACACTTAGCCGCTTTTCTAACTTTGTGGACTCGCGGACTCACAAATTCACAGACTCATTGACTCATAATAAGTCCAACACTTAGCCGTTTTTACCTTTGCGGACTCGTAGACTCATAATAAGTTCAAACACTTAGTCATTTTCTAACTCCGTGTACCTACCACCATGGAAGTACATGTCACCTGTCGCATGTAATCTGACACGTGGCCCCTCCCAACATCAATGTACGGAAAAATATTGAAATTTTTCTAATTTCGCCTATTTTCCAAAACCCCTAAAATGCTCAAATTCACCCAAAAATAAAATTCCTTCTTGGGTCTCCAATAAATCTTTGTGTCTAAACTCAATAAAACCAAATCAAGCCCTGTACATAAACATTTCTTCGTTGCTTTTCAAATTCGACTCTTTCACTTTGAAATTGCCATTATTTAGCTGCGGGAACTTGGGGATTTTTCTCAATTTCATCCAATTTCACCACGGAACACCGCAAACATTTTTTCAAACAATTTGCAAACAAACTCTTCCTGACATTCAGTCAAGCAGTTCGCTTGAAAACTCCATAATTTTCACTTCTGTGTTCCACTTAATTGGCCCATCCAGGCTTAGCGTTGAAAACTAGGCTCTGATACCACTTTGTAACGTACCCAACCACCATGGCAGGGTCACGCCCAACAAAAACATTTTTTTTATCAACTCTGATACCATTTTAGTAACGTACCTAGCCTCTAGCTAGGAAAAAATATGTGTGGAATACAAATAACATGGAACTTTTGCTAATTAAAGCCATTATTTGTTTTCCCATAGCGTACAACTACAATTTATAATAGATTTAACCACAACAATAACCATAAAACATATGCATCTGAAGCATGCTAATAATCAACAAGAGATGCAACTAAATCATTCATTACAACAACATATAAGTCATTCTCATTCATGCAGAGTTCATGCAAAACAATAACACATGTAAATAGTTTAGTACAAGATTAAACACTTATGTTAAACAAGAATCGTGCAACCAACTGCCTCAGACGAACGTTCCACCCAACCGTATACTTACTGTTCCAAATATCAACAACCAGTCACCCTCGAGCCGAGGTTAGCAATCCACAAAAGAGGGTGGTCTCTCACAGTGCACTCACAGGTCATAAATCTGTTAACCCAACCGATATTCTCCTACAACTATCCTGACTTCTCCACCAACTCTCTTCCGCTTGACTTGCCCAACCCAAGGAATGCACCATTTGTTTATCAAGGTTATCCTAGGGGATGTATCGTTCGTTTATTAAGGCTAACCCAAGGAATGAGCCATTCATTTGTCAAGGTCTCTCTGGCATAGTCAACTAGGAATTTTTGAGGTGGGAGTT
>JASDQU010587122.1:21874-34557 GCA_032191745.1 Picea mariana | reverse complement strand
GGAATGCAACGAAACCAAAGCCAACCTGTGCGGAATGGCTCATAATGATGGAATATGATCATCAATGCAAGCTGGACCCCACAATGCCTCTCAAATACCCCTGTACTCGCTATAGCATCCATCTGGCTACTCTGGTCATCATAAATCTCTGCCCTGTGATGATGTCCCAAAGTGGGGACATTACACGCAGACCCATAATAAGTCCAAACACTTAGTCATTTTCTAACTCCGTGTACCTACCACCATGGAAGCACATGTCACATGTTGTATGTAATCTGACATGTGGCCCCTCCCAACATCAACGTACGGAAAAATACCGAAATTATTCCAATTTCGCATATTTTCCAAAATCCCCAAAATGCTCAAATTCACCCAAAAATAAAATTCCTTCTTGGGTCTCCAATAGATCTCTGTGACTAAGATCAATAAAACCAAATCAGGCCCTGTACATAAACATTTGTTCATTGCTTTTCAAATTTGTCTCTTTCGCTTCGAAATTGCCATTATTTAGCTGCGGGAACTTGGGGATTTTTCTCAATTTCATCCAATTTCACCACGGAACACCGCAAACATTTTTTCAAACAATTTGAAAACAAACTCTTCTTGACATTCAGTCAAACAATTCACTTGAAAACTCTATAATTTTCACTTTTGTGTTCCACTTAATTGGCCCATCCAGGCTTAGTGTTGAAAACTAGGCTCTGATACCACTTTGTAACGTACCCAACCACCATGGCAGGGTCACGCCCAACAAAAAAATTTTCTTTATCAACTTTGATACCATTTTAGTAATGTACCTAGCCTCTAGCTAGGAGAAAAATATGTGTGGAATACAAATAACATGAAACTTTTGCTAATTAAAAGCCATTATTTTGCTGTTATTTGTTTTCCCATAGCCTACAACTACAATTTATAACAGATTTAACCACAACAATAACCATAAAACATATGCATCTAAAGCATGCTAATAATCAACAATAGATGCAACTAAATCGTTCATTACAACAACATATAAGTCATTCTCATTCATGCACAACAATAACACATGTAAATAGTTTAGTACAAGATTAAACACTTATGTTAAACAAGAATCATGCAACCAACTGCTTGGGATGAACATTCCACCCAACTGTATACTTACTGTTCCAAATATCAACAACCAGTCACCCTTGAGCCGAGGTTAGCAATCCACAAAAGAGGGTGGTCTCTCACAGTGCACTCACAGATCATAAATCTCTCAACCCAACCGATGTTCTCCTACAACTATCCCGACTTCTCCACCAACTCTCTTCCGCTTGACCTGCCCAACCCAAGGAATGCACCATTTGTTTATCAAGGTTAGCCCAGGGGATGTATCATTCTTTTATTAAGGCTAACCCAAGGAATGAGCCATTCATTTGTCAAGGTCTCTTTGGCACATGCAGCTAGGAATATCTGAGGTGGGAGTTCAAGGGAACACTGCTGCTAGGAAAACTATCAACAAACCAACAACACACTTGCTATTTCAGTGCAGCTCACGCAAGAGTTCACTCTTCCAGCTTGACAACCGGGCTCTTCAGTTCTCCAACTCCAATTCGCTCCAGTTACGCTCCATAATTCACCTTCCTCTCACCTCACCAACTCCGAGCTCCCTGTTCGCTTCCTACACACAGACTTGACTAACTACCAAGTTGTTCGAACTGCTATTACTTCTATAAGAGGATTGTACTCCACCCCCATGTGCCCAATAACTTTTGGATGTTACCACTCGCACCCACCCTCGTACATGTATTCAATGATTAGCTTTGGAAACACTCAATCAGAAAGATGTGACCAGTCGCACCCACCCTCTTACATATATTTAATGATTGGATTTGGGAACACTCAATCAAACATCAGAAGGTTCATGTACAATAGCAGATTTAGGAAAAGGGTTAAATCCATAAACATGGGTAAATTCCCCCTTGGACCCCTCTTGGCCATTATCCTAGACACTCCCGTCTCTTGTGGACTAATTCAACCCCCATCTCTTGTTTGTGTCCCCTTAGCAGTTGACATCACATTTTATTATTAAAACATTGAAATACAATTCACATATTAAATCACTTGGTAGTAGCCACATATTATATCTACATAAGCATTAATTAAACTAGGGATTATGATGGGGATGTTACATAATCTGTCTTTTCAATAAGTATGGGCAGTTATAAACGATTTATAATCCTCTATAATAAACAATGGAAAGGTTGATCATACATATTGTTGATGACTCTCTTATGATAGTAGTTTTGGTTTCGCTCGTGGTAGTCTCGTAACAAAGAAAGATGTAATTTTTGATGTACATATAATAGAAAAATCAAGTGACTATTTTTACCTAAAAAAACTTTAAAAAGGAGAAAATACAAACAATAAAATAAAAAGAAGAAGATATTAAGAAATATATGAAAAAAAAAACGCCAAAGAGTAAAACAAAAGACTAGAGAAGCCAAACTTAATTTAAAAAAAAATTAAATTTAAATTAAAAAATAAAATAAAACAAATTTAAAGATGCAAACACTATCATAAAAAGTAGAAGGCATTAAAAAGAATATGAAAAAAGGGAAAAAAAACAAAGAGTATAGGAAAAAATGTTGACTAAAATTAAAAAGGTGAGAAGAGGGGAAGTAAAAGGTGGGATACCAAATAAAATTAGCATACTCCCAAAGAGGGGGAAAGGAAATGTTGAATCAAGGTAGTTATGTTGTTTAGAATTAGGGTATTTTGTTTTAGTGGATGGAAAATGAAATTTTTAAAAGGTTTTTTAACATAGTAAATGTGAATTAGGGTATTTTGTTTTAGTGGATGGAAAATGAATTTTTTAAAAGGTTTTTTAACATAGTAAATGTGACTAAGTTTTTAATAATTAATTAAGAAGATCATTGTTCACTGTGACAAAAAATGCTCACCAAATTTTAAGACTTGATAAAGAAAATCACAACAAAACAAAGAAGAAAATGAAAATTAAAAAATAAAAAATAAAAAAAAACAAAGGAAATTAAAAGTACATATTACTAACTTTAGTCAAATCTATAATAATTTGATGTCGATATGATGCTCTCCCAAAGTCTCCAACTTTTAAAATTCATTTTCCAAGCTGAGCTCAAAGCTCCAAAGGTTCAACGTTGACTTCTAACCTCTCAAACCTCTATTCTTAAACAAATAACATTGTATTCATTGATTTAGACATAATCATAAACTAAAATTTGAAAATGCTCTCCAAATTTAGGGTATGACATCTTGTTCGAACGTGGGGGCGGGCTAAGCACTCTTGAATGCCACGACGACTATGATGGAAACAAATTCCCCGACTCTGATACGTGTTATCCCCATTTTGTGGGATAACTAAGGAGATTATGTCTCGAGGCCCTTGGGTTGCAGCTATAGAGTGCCGAGAGACTACATGACCAACATTAATCATTTGCACAGATGGAGACCCTTCTCACCACCACAAAGGTCGTAGATTTTTGGATGGCATCCACCACACTAGCTGGCTTCTAAGAGGCAATGGACCTTGCTCCATGAGGTACAAGTCAGGTATTATGGGAAGTGTCATTTCAATATTTGAGGCATTTGAGTACGATGTATCTCATATTGCTTTAGATTTCATGACATATGCTTGGATATTATGCCTTTTTCCCTGCTTCACCTTGGTGGTTGACATTATGCCCTAGTAAGTGGTATTCCTTGGGGATGGGTTTGCTACTAGGAACTCCCTCAAAGAGCCATCATACCATTTCTGACCATACTTACCACTTTTCATCACTAAAACCCCCAGTTTCCTTATCTCTTGGGACTTTAGGGTGTATTGACCCAAGATGGGGCTATCCCTCATTCTATGGGAAGAAGGGGCTGAAGGCCTAGAGGGATTGTTGTTGGGTAAAATATAAAATCCTATGTAAAAACCTTCCAGATGCTTCTCCCAAGGATCCCCCAAGAAAGAAATGAAACACTTATTTGTAAGGAAAGGGGGACCCACAAGAATAATGATTAAAGAATGCTTAAAAGGGTTAGTTGGAGGATAGGAGGTCTCATCATGAGATAGCCTATCATGATCATGAATATTTAGTGGTATGACATTACCATCATCTAGTCACCAAGCCAGGGTAATGGCTCTCAGTTGCATGGCTTAGAGAAAGGGGGTCTCATCACGAGCCAACCTTCTCATTTCCACTAAGTGTTGGTGAGTGACACTGTTATTATCTGGATGCCACACCATGACATAGGCCTTCAACTTGTCCTTAAATTATGAAAGAAACAAAGAATGGAAAAAATGATGGGCTTGGAAAAATTGCATTTCAAACGATGGTGCCACACACCCTCTACAAAGGCACCCATGAATGAGACACTACAACCCCTTGTATGTCATGAACCCCATCCCCATTGGGTTTGAACCCTAACCACTTCATCCACTTTAAATGGATTAGAGAGGGATCTCTTGGAAACACTCCTTGACCTAGGGAAATATCTACCCAATATGACACTTCGTGAACCCTCCCATATCCAATCTTGGCAAGTCACAAATGTCTTTGAGCACTTAATTGTTTGATAGGGTAATCTTTGGTGCACATGCTTAGGTGGCTCATTTATTGAATTTTTTTACTTATCATGATATTTTGACTTGAGATCCTTGGAGGGTGTGCTTGTTTGTCATTGCAGGACCTAGTTGGTGGACAATTTTGGAGGAACAAGCTTAGCTTGGGCTTCCAAGGGGCTTGAAGGCCACAGGTGGATGCCAAGGGCCTGCATGCCAGATGAAAGAGATGAATTTTTGGAAACCTAGAAGATGACTTGGATGACATAACCTATCCCCCACATGCCAAACATTTTTTCTAGGAGAGGCAAAATGTCACCTTTAGAGGCATGATGTCAACTAGGAGGGCTAGGGTTTGGTGGTGAGCTTACCACTCATTGGCACATGGACGTTTTCAGGAGAATTGGGATTTGACCATGAAGAAAGTGACTTGCATGCTTGACATGTGGCTTTGGGAAGCCTAAATACACTCCTCCAACACCAATGACTTGCTCCTAGTTCCAAAACGTCCCCTAAAGGGGTGACATCACTTTAAATTAGGGTTTCTCTTTGTGTAAAAGTAAATTTTAAGTGAATTGTTTAATATTATTTTGTAAAAGAGAAAAGATTAGGGTTGTTGAACCCTAGTATTGTGGTTTACCCTAATATTATGTGGACAAACTATTTTGGAGACATTTTGTATAAATAGAGATCATAAGATCTCATCTCATAACATAACTCTCCCATTGTGAGAGGTCTTTAGCTGAAATTTTCACTACTCTTGGTGATTTTGGTGTTTCTCTCTTGTAGATTTTCTTTTGATGAATGTCTCTTGGTGAATGGTTGAGGAGGAGTGATGAGCACCCCCTAAAGGATTGCTCTCTTGAATCTTGGATGAATGTTGCATGGTAATTAGGGTTTGTTCTCTCATATTCTTGGATTAGGTAAGGAAAAATTTGCATTTGCTATTATTTTCTTGCTTACTTTGGTTATTGTTGGTGGAAAACCTATGGAGGAGTATGCTAGATACACCCTCCATCATTGCTTCATCTCTTTTTCAAAGGTTTTAAGTCTTTCTTTTTTGCAAGGGTTGCTAGGAGGAATACGAGTGTGTATACCCTCCTAGATTTACCCTAAGTTTTGTTGGCATACCCTAGGGAGTAAGAAGGTTTACACCCCTAGGGTTTATGTTGATCTAGCTTGTGCTTTAAATAATCCATCACCCAATTTTAAAGGCACTAATCTGAAGTATTCTTACATTGGAGAAACAAAATATTGCATTGGGAAACGTGTTTTCTTGTCATATTAACCTTTTGCAACTTGGGTTGTGTTCCTTGTGCTTAGAGCACCTCTCAACCACTAGGGTGTCCCATCTAAAGGGGTAGTTCTTGATGTTGTTACAAAATTGCATCTTCAGCCATTAGGGCTACATAAATCCTAATCTAATTGCTTGAATAACTCTCAAATCAACAACTGAAAATTGCCCAAAGTTTGCACACTTACACTACTTGGTCTAACGCACTTTTTGGAAAAGTTTGGAGGAGTTTTAGTGGATGATTTTCTTGCTGTAATAAGTTGATTGTTACAGCCATAAGGCTGATTTATATTGTTGCAGAAAGTGTTTACAATGACCTTATCTTTTCATGCTAGTATCTTGGTCTTTAAATCTTGAGTTTTGCTAGTGTTTAGCTAGTTTATCTCTTGTATCTTTCACTTGATTTCTAGCACTTAGTTAGCAGCTTATTGTGCCATTTCATTGCTGATATATACTATTACTAACAACTGATACTAGGGACAACAAGATTAACTTGCTTTTCCAATTGGTTATATTGCATCATATGCTTGGTTTTCTTGTGTCTCGAGCAAGTACTTCGTTATCGACAAGTCACTCATACATTTCGCAACCCTTGAACCTTCCCAAGACTCTTTCCCAAGATCTCCGTACCACTTATAATTGACCTTTAGGGACATCCTCTTCATCCTCATCCTTTTCCATCTCATTTTTGCTAGGGTCACCAGGATTTCCCCCTTGAGGTGACTACTTCACCTCTAAAGTGACCAGGACACCTACCTAAGGTGACAATGGGTAGGTGCCCTCCTAGTTGTCTCCAATTGGTGGTTGGGTTGGGCTTTTCCCAACCTACAATTTGTGCGATAAAAATACCAAAATACAATTAAATGTGTGACTGAGCTCAAGAGCACCGCACTGATTAAAAGGCAATGAGTTGCCAAGAACACCATGTGCCGTGACCGCCGACTTAAGAATCAAACCCGCACCCCGAGTCAACACAAGGTCATTAGGGTCCAGAGGGTTGGTAACCAGTGTATGCGTGCTCCTTTGCTTGTTACCCTTTATTGCCCGCTTGCAGTTCATGGAATGTCCATCTATATTTTTGTTTGGCTCCTCCAGAGCCTTCTTAGCACCTTCAACATTCTTGTAGATAAAAGCTGCAAATCCTATGGACTTCCCCATTTGTTTATCAAACCCTAACGTCCTGTCCTTGACTTCGTTGTATTTAGAAAAAAGTTAAACAATTTCTTCGACGGAATATCGGCTAGAATGTTGCTCACATAGATTTTCTGCCCCATGGTCTTGTTGGACAGGTGAGAAGGCGCTAGTCCAGTGAACACCATCTGGCAAGCAATCATCCTATTTTCGATTTTCTTTCTCAGCTCCTTCAGAGCTTTCTACGCACCTCCCATGTGCTTGAAGGCCACGAAGTCACAACCCTTGGATTTTCCAGTTCCCCTGTCCATGATGACAATGCATTCTTACAACTCGTCATATTGAGAGAAAACAAACTTCAAATCCTTCGACGTAGTGTCCCAATCAAGGTTGTGGACAAAGATTTTTGTATGCGTCGGATCCTTGTCAACGAGTTTTTGAATACTTTCTAGAAGTTGTGGGTCTTTCTTAGTGTTCTCGGATATGATGTCCACTAGTTGCTCTTTGCTTAAGGGATCCAACAACTTCTTCATGTCTTCTTCGTCTTCCTCGATGTCGACTTTGTTGCTGCCATTGACGTCCGAGTTTTCATTTTCTTCATCTTCTTTTGTCACGACTATTTCTTTTGTTGCTTCTTCTTCTTCCACCTCCACCTTCCTCTTCTTCGCCATGTCCACCATGGTTCAACTGTTTTTCTTTCTCAACCTGAAGCCCTTGAGAAAAACCCTTCAAACCATAAAATCCTTGGAAATACCAAGATATCGTTTCAAAGAAGGCTCCCCTAGTTCTCTTGAATATTTTGAGATGATCGTGGATGAAAGTGGATAGTCGTTTCCAATGGAAAAACCTAAGAAAAGGGAAGACTAGGATGGGAAGAAACGTCGCCTATTTAGCCATCGCAGTTTGGAGTCAGTGAAGGAGAGTTGTAGTTTGGAGTCAGTGAATGAAAAGACGCATGGAGAAAATATCGAATAAAAACCAACTAGTGGATGTCGAACACATGTTCGTATTTGATTGGCCCTGGACAGACGATGAAAAAGTTGAGAAGAACCCACCCTTAAAAAATTCCTTTGGCATAATAAAACGGGAGTAAGAGAAGGAGAAAAAGGGGAGAAGGAGGAGGAGGGGGAGGTGTGGAACTAAAGAAGATTAAAATAAGGAAGGGAGTGAGTATTACAAGAATAAAAGAGGTGAGGATGGAATGAGTTAAAATGCTTCAAAAAATATTGAAATAGGGAGAAAAGCATAAAGCAATGATAATGATAATATATTTTTAAGGTCACAGCCAAGCGAGACACCAAATTGCTATATGAGGCCCTCTTGTTTGTGGGAAAAGGGACCCTCTCTACGTAATGATTTGACTGCTAAAGTTTGCGGAGGTATACATACCCTACCCCCTATGGATTTGAACATGTGACCTCCAAGGAAGAAACACATGTCCTTAACCATTAGGCGCTAAAAACAAAGGTAGACAAAAGTAAGATAGAGAGATGACCAACAAGATCAATATAAGGAGATCACGAGGAGAAGGATTGAGTTTAGAATTGTGAAGTTTTTTTTCTTTAATTTTGAAAATGGTTTAATGATAGGATTTCATGATTAGCTGAGTTTCAATCGATGTTTTTAATTAATATTGTTCGTCAAGTTCTTCCAATCTCACTAATTTTCCTAATGATTCTGGTAAAATAACTTGTTGAATTCTAGCTATAATATTGATTTAGTCGAAGCATATGTGTTGTTTGATGTAATTGGAATACTCAACAATGGTAGATTTAATAATGTGATTATGGGTGGTGTCAATGATATCGTGTTCTTAACTCTAGTTTTATGGTTTGACCTATTTGACTAATATAAGACACTCCACAAGATCTTGTAGACTTATTAATATGAAAAGTGGTCAACTTTATCGTTAATAGTGTTAAGAAGGTTTCTTGGAGTATCTGATGTTGTTTTGATATTATTTTTATGAAGATTTTGGAAATTTTGTTAGTGGCACTATGAATGAAGGGAAAATATGTGTAACAAGTGCTGCATGGTAGTGTAGTCTCTGTCGGGTTGAATTGGCAATAAATGCACAGGGATGGGGAAACATTGGCGAAGGGAGATGGAAACTGCAGCGAAGATGTGGCAAGAAGCACGAAGTACATGTGGTATCCATGCAGTAAATGACATGTGGCCTCTAGAGTCCCATTTATTTTTTGAAACTATATAATCCATTTTGCTATGTTAAAAGTTATATGCATAGTAGGAGAGAAAGATGTGCATGAGAAAAAAGATAATTCAAATTAAATAAACACAATTTCTTGACATTCAACATAGTTGAAGATAAAAATTTATGAGCACATAAATATAAAAGGAGATAAAAAACAGTTTTATTTGAAATATATAGAAAAATAATATTGTTTGTTACATATTCCTGGAAATTTAAATGCGTTTGTCATATAGACTGGGATTGGGGCTCCCGCAGACCATAAGAGAAATATGTACAAGAAATAGGACTGTGGAAAGAAGAAGTGGGCGATGATAGAGTGTAATACATGAAAATAAGAAATTGAAAGGTATCAGTCTTTGGCTAGACATTTCTATTTAAAAAGGTGGAATAACTGGATTGATAAACAAAGCAAGATGTGATCAGTATAGACTTACAATGATGGTACATATCATCCCTTTTGATATTTTCTTGTTGATGTCATTTTATTGTTGTCGTCGACGGATACTGGAATCATGCCAACTGCCTGTTGCCTTTCATCGACGACCTGCTTCAATTCCCTTTCGACCCATTCTTCAATGTAGCTTCTCAAGGGTGTGACGTTGATCTCATTCCGGATTTTTATGTTGAAAAGTTCCTTTTTCTAATTCCATTAGATCGATAGAAATATTACGCAGAGCCTAATCAATTTCTTTATTCTGTACCGAATAGTCGACTAGCCAGTTGTCCACGTCATCTTCACCATATTCAAGGATGCTGTAAAATTTTTCTAAAGACAACGCCTTAAAAATATCAACTTTTTTATCGAAGGCTTGCTTAGTTAAGCGAAAGGAGTTGATGATTAAGTTGGGGTCTTGGACCTCGTTGGTCCTTCCAACTAAGTCTATTTTGGTCAGCTTTGTGAATAATTTTTCTTTCTTTGATATGGCATGTTCACATGATTGGACAATGAGATACAGGTTCTTCACTTTCTCTTTCCAGCATGCATTTAATTGAGTGATCCGATTTTTGGAGGGGAGATCGCGTTGTTTTTTTCTCGTTTCCATCATGTTGTATACATGGGTGCCAAAAGGAAGGACCGTGTCTAAATAGAAACGTTCTTCATTTTTAAAATCTGCCTGCAAATGTTAGAGCAAAGTATGAGCCTTTGTTCCAAGGGAAGCCATGCTTTGTGATGTTTCCCACACCTTAGCAATCATCTCCATTCTTTTCTTGATATTATTCTCCACATATCCTTTACACGATACGAGGAGGTTGGAGGATTCTTTTAACTTGGCTGCAGGGGTGGAAGACATGGCTATTGCTAAAGGACTGGCAAGCAATGACATAGGAATCAAAGCTTCTTCCAATTCCTTGACTCAGTTCTTCAGTCTGGCATTCTCAACCTCAATGCCTCCAATGGAATCATCAAGAGCATCTGCGGTTTCTCTGTGAAGTCGAGAGAGTTGGGATGGCCACATGTTCACAAGGTTAACCTCTGAACGAGATTTTTTTTTTTTTTTTTTACATCTCTCTTTTCAATAATTAATTTTTTAGACTCGCTGTAAAAAATAACGCTCTGGAACACGAAGGATTGATCTTCGTCAAAATTTTTGATATCAATTATGTCCATTGGATGACTATGCTGGATCATGTCTCCGCGTTGATAAAGGTTGTGGAATACACTATCCAGATCATCAAGTTCCATGTTCTCACTCTCAATTTCGGGCTCTTCCGCCCACACTACAATTTTTTTCTCTTCTTCTCCAAAGAAATCTTGTGAGAACTATCAATTTTAGGGTGAGGAGGGTTGTTATCTCCTCCTCCATTTGAATAATTTTGAGTTGCTTTCTTGTTGTGGTGGGCCATTGGAGTGATGCTTTAGGATGTCGTGCTTTTGGGAGTTCTATCCGTCGATTGAACACTCTTCTCACAGGGGCCTTTTCCCTGTTGCTTGTACAATTTAGTGGTGCTTTGCAGTGTGTCTAGGTCGTCGACATCAGAAGCAAGAGTGTTGTCGCCATTGTCTCTGTTTTCGCTCAGGTGTTTCTGGAAAAAAAAATTGCATAAGCCAAGTGTAAGTAAATGTTCTAATTTTTTTATATTAGGGTCGAACCCTCTTAGGATTTCAACATATCTTAGGTTCAAGTTGTTGAAATGGGCCACAAATTCGTCAATTTTGTTGACGTTCCTCAACACGAAGTCCCCGACTTTACAAGGCAAAGGAATGAATTGTTTTTTTCTCTTCTCATGAAATAGATGCCAGTAATTGTATTGCCTTTCTATTTCTGTAACAAACATTCTATCCGTAATGTGACATGGAAGGAGAGTAGGTTTTTCCTCGGAGCCAAAAATCCTTATCACACTATAATTATCCATTTGTTCAAGTGCCCCCTTCCTATCCAAAAACTTGATTGCCTAGTCAGGTATGCGAGGAGCATCTTCTCCTAACAATAAAAATTTGAAAACAGAGACAAAGTCATTAAAAACCTCATAAAAACAGTGGGAGGCCTTGTGCTTCCACAAGGCCTGGTACCATAAGGTTATTGGATCGAATTCCCAGTTTACCTTCTTGGACAAAGATAGTTTTGGAAACTAACAACGATGCGCTATCGCAAAAACCAAGTAGGATGACATATAAAATTTATTCTCCTTTTTGAAACTTGACAATTGGGAACATATTTGATGGGAAATTAGCTTCCCCCAATAAATAATGGCTTGTTCCTTGACTGTGAAATACAAAATATAAAGAACCATGCGGGAAATAGTTGTTGTGGATTCCTGGCCTATTATTCTTGTAAACAACCAGGTAATTTCCCGGAATGGATTTCTAAATGAACTAACCTGCAATCTTGTGATATCTTCAGGAACTTCCATCAGGTCTTCCAGGAACACAAGAAAGAGGTCCAACCCATTATTATTCTTTCTTAGGAACTTCTTGGAGTCTTCTCCTCTGAATGTCAATGCTGGCTCCGACAATCTTGACATCTGGCAGAAGACCTGAGGTGACAAAGAAATAGAAGAGTGGTCCTGCAGTGGAATAATTCTTTGGCCTGAAATATGTTTATCGGGGCACCGAGAGACCAACTCCTTATAGTCAAAAACTTTAGGGACACAACCGTGCACGATCAATTCCAAAGGTCCAAATTATTTCGTTCTGGGCAGAAGGGGATGAGTAGTAAGAATATGCCCTGGACCATGGAAGTTCTGGTCCTCGCACCTGAAGATGTTCATTGTATCTCCACAAAACTGTTGTCGAGCTGGTGCTATAATTTTATGAGAATGTCTGTTTGCTCCAAACGATGGTTGAAATGAATAGTTGGAGGGGATAATATAACCCTCCGCAAATGTTGGTTCAATGCTTGTGAATGGGAAAGCTCCTCGAGCCTTTCGCTCATTAATGACAATCTCTGTGGGTGTTGCATGATAAGATGTTAGCAGTAAAGCTTACTTATTGCATACTTAGAAGTGCGAAGGTGACTGGTACGACGAAGAGCAATTAAATATTGGAGGTTTCATGA
>JASDQU010587122.1:0-20092 GCA_032191745.1 Picea mariana | reverse complement strand
CATTTTTTTATTATAAAGAAATGCGAAGGTGACGGAGACGGGGAAGAGAAAGTAAGGAATGGCCAAGTATGAAAAGTGGTCGGACGAGCTTCAAAATAAGGTTACATGGTATACTTAGGAGAGGTGAGTGTCTGACGGTCAAATTGTATGTCTCGGAATTTTTTATTGCAAAATGCGTAAAACGAAAGAGGGCATGATGGGGCAGTTCAGCGGTCGGTTTGTATATTTGCAGAACTCTAGGAAAGTGACTAAGTATGGAATAGGGAAATGACCGGTCGAGATCGTTTTTGAAATTAAGGATTGAAGATTTCGTGAATGGGCCAACCCGATGACGTGCGAACGACATTCCATGATGTTTGAAATTAACCCTCGGAAGGGATAATATAACCTTCCAAAAATCTTGGTTTAATGCGTATCAATGGGAGATCTCCTCAAATCTTGGTTTAACATTAAAGCTTGCTAATTGCATACTTAGAAATAAGACCTTACACACACACACACACACATATAATTATGTTTTTATAAACAATCTTTTTATTATAAATAAGACTCTTTTATATATACATAAGTATGAACAACGGTCAGACGGGCTTGAAAGTGGGGTTGCAAGGGATACAGAGGAGAGGTGAGCACCTGGCGATCAAATTATATGTCTTTATAATATATATATATGTTTTTATAAACAATTTTTTATTATAAACAAGTGCGAAGGTGACGGGGACGGGTAAGCAATGGCCAAGTATGAAAAGCAATTGGACGGGTTTCAAAATAGGGTTACAGGGGATTCTCAGGAGAGGTGAGGGCTCGACGATCAAATTGTATGTCTCAGAAATTTTGTCTGCAAAACGCGTAAAAAAGAAAATTGCACGATGGGGTAGTCCAACGACTGGTTTGTATACTTGCGGAATTTCGGGTGTTGTTTGCAGGTCATGGAACAATTGAAGGGAAATCTTGAGCCCGCCTATCCGGGAACCCGCAATCAAAAAAGTGGCTAAGCATGGAATAGGGAAACGATCGGTCGGACTCGTTTTCGCTAATTTATTGAAATTTGTAATAGATATCCCTTTACCTGGCAAGTTTTTTTTTGCATGTATATCGCAGAATTCTGGGTGTTGTTTTCAGGTCGCGGAACAATGTAAGGGAAATCTTGAACCCACTTGTTCGAGAACCCGCAAGCGAAAAATTCAGTAATTATGGAATAGGGAAATGGTCGGTGGAATTCATTTTCGCTAATATATTGCATACTTGGAAAAGTGAGAAGGTGGCGGGCACAGGAAACAACTATTAGAAATTGGATATTTCGTGAACCTGACGTTCCGCGAAAAAGATTCAAAGAAATGGAGAAGTATGGAAAGCAGACAGATGAGCTTCAAAATGGGGTGACAATAGTTCCATAGGAGATGTGAGGACTTGACAGTCAAATTCTAGGTCTTGGAACTTTTGAGTGCATACTGTGTAACATGGAAGAGGGTATGATGTGAAATTCCAGTTGTAAATTTGAGTATTGCAGAAGTTAGGGTGTTGTTTATAGGTCACAGAACAATGGATGTGCAACCTAGAGTCCACCTATCTGGGTATCCACGGTCGGAGAAGTGGCTAGGTATGGAATGGGGAAGCGGTCGGTCAGTTGGAGTTGAGATATAAAATCACGAGTGAAAATATGAACCCGTGAGTCCGCCAACCACGCAACTAGATATTTTCAGAGAAACGACTAAGTAATGAGAAAGAGAAAGTATAGGGGAAGAGAAACAAGAATTTGGTTAAGTATAGAAGAGGGAAAAGAAGGGCCAATATATTCAAATATGTAATAGATATCCCATTTCCTAGCAAGATCTTTTTTGCATGTTTCTGGAAAAGTTGTATACTTATTACATATACTTGGAAAGAAGTGTGAAGGTGGCGAGCACAGGAAACAACGACTAGGAATTGGAAATTTCCTAAACCCGCCAACCCGACGATCTGCGAAAGAGATTCCAAGAAATGGTTGTGTGGAAAGCGGTCGGACGGGCTTCAGAATAGGGTGACAAGGGTTCCCGAGGAGACGTGAGGCCCCAACAATCAAATTGTATGTATCATAATTTTTGAGTTCAAACTGTGTAACATGGAAGAGGGGATGATGTAGGAGTCCAAAAGTCAATTTGTATATCGTGGAAGCTGGGGGGCTATTTGCAGGTCAAGGAACACTGGAAGTGCAGTCCACCTATCCAGGAACTCTCAAGCGAAAAAGTCGGGTAAGTATGGAATTGGAGGCACGAAAGGAAATGATGAAATATGGGCACATGACTTCAAAATGGGGCGACAATTGTTCCCCAGGAGACATGAGGACCCAAAGGTCAAATTGCAGGTCTCAAAAATTTTGAGTGCAAACTGTGTATCACGAAAGAGGGTATTATGTGGTAGTCCGACAGTAAATTTGTATATCGCAGAGGTCTGGGTGCCGTTTGCAGGTCACGAAACAATGGAAGTGCAATCTAGAGCCCGCCTGCTCAGGAATCCGCGATCTGAAAAGTGGCTAGGCATGGAATGGGAAGCGGTCGGTCGGAGTCGCGATATAAAAGCAGAAGTGAAAATGTGAACGCATGATTCCGCCAACCCACGCATTGAAACATTCTAAAAAAAATGACTAAGTAACCAAAAAGAGAAAGTAAAGGGGAAAAATAAATGAGAACTTGGTTAAGTATAAAAGAGGGAAAAGAAAGGCCAATATATTCAAATCTGTAATAGATATTCCATTTCCTGGAAAGATATTTTCTGTATGTTTCTGGAGAAGTTGTATACTTATTACATATACTTGGAAATAAGTCTGAAGGTGGTGGGCACAAGAAACAACAACTAGAAATTCAAAATTTCATGAACCCGCCAACCTGACGATCCGCGAAAGAGATTCCAAGAAATGTCCAAGTGTGGAAAGAGGTCGGACGGGCTTCAAAATAGGGTGACAAGGATTCCCAAGGAGACGTGACACCCCGACGGTCAAATTGTATGTATAAGAACATTTCAGTACAAAATGTGTAACGCGAAAGAGGGGATGATGTGGGAGTCCAGAAGTAAATTGGCATTTCACAGAAGCCGGATTGTTGTTTGTAGGTCACAAACAATTGAAGTGCAATTTACAGACCACCTAGGCGGGAACCTGTGATCGAAAAATTGGCTAGGTATGGAAAGGGGAAGCGCTCGATCAGAATCGTGATATAAAAGCATGAATGAAAATGTGAACCCGTGAATCTGCCAACCTGCATAACAAGACATTTTCGGAAAAAAATGACTAAGTAACCAGAAAGAGAAACTATAGGGGAAAAAGAAAGGGGAATTTGGTTAAATATAGAAGAGGGAAAAGAAGGGGATAAAAGAGTGGGAAAATAGAAAAGCGGAGGGCAATTTTCGTAAGCGGGAATCGGTCTCAAACAAGTCCCATTGTTGCAAAACCACCATTTTCTAATCCAATATTTTATCCACTTACTCGTTTTCTATTGTGCTTGTACCATTAAAAAGGGTGTGAACAAATGCTTTGTGGAAGATTAGTTTTTTATTGCAACTTGTGGGAGTAATTGTGTTCTTGATAGATTCTTCCATGACTTTGACATATTAACTTAAGTATTAAACCTCTTCCATAATGGGTTGTTAGCATTAAAGCTTAATAATTGCATGTCTAGAAACAACAATGACGATCTTGAATTTTAATATTATAGTTGATTTCATAGTCCCATTTAAATACAACCACCATATATCAGTTTTTTTTTTCTTCACGAACAACAAAGTTGGTAATTTCATTAATAAAGTAAAAAGTGCTGAAATATAGGCCAGGGGATGGAGAACTAATAAAATTTTCCCTTTCAGAGTAAAGGAATCAAGAAAGCGAAAGGAAAATAAGAAATCATTTGCTTAGTAAGGCCGAGATGAAAACTAAATTTCTAGGGCAGGGATCCGACTGCCACATTTTGATTTGGTCTTGCTATGTTATATCTGCATTACGAATAGAATTGAATGTTGGTTTGAAACAATTTGAAATTCATTTTTGTTTCCATAAAATCTTGATGGGACCGACACAATGCATTGTCATATAATTGTTAAATGCTCCATATTAGATCAAATTACTTGATCCAATACAATATTCAAGAACTATGAGACTATCGAACCATGCCAATGAGAAGAGGTGTTAAATTCAACAAAGAAGCAACAACCAAGACTCCAAGGCAAATTTTTTAATAGTAAATCCATTTAAAAAAAAAAAATTGGGTAGTGTATATCTATCCATAAAATTGGACCGAGTTCTTTGCACCAAAACATTGAACATGTTTGTCATAAACATAGGCACATGATCTGCAACATGCAGGAGCCATCGAGATGCTCTTCAACATGCATACAAAACTGATTACCATGTTTTTTTTGTAGGAAATCCTTGCAGTCTTCTCCTCGGAAGGTCGATGTTCGCTGCCACAATATCAATATCTTGTGGAAGACCTGAGGCGACAAAGAAACAAGAGAGTGGTTCCGTAGTGGAATAGATCCTTGGATTGAAGCAGGTGAGCAACACTCCTGCTCCTGACGCTGGCATCGCTCCAACACTGCACCCAAGCAAGAAAGCAACTCAAAATTTTTCAAACATAGGAGGACATAAGAACCCATATTCGCGGTAAAATTGATAGTTCTCACAAGCTTCTCGTGAGGAAGAAGACGAAAGTTAAGACACCCCAAGAGACCACCTCCTCACAGTCGAAGACTTCAGGGACATAAGCTGAATGAGCAATTCTAGAGGCCCAAATTAGTCCATTCTGGGCAGAAGGAGATGAGTGGTAGGAATATGCCTTGCAAAAATGGGAGTTATGGTCCTCATCCCCTGAGATGTTAATTGTATATCCAGAGAACAAGAGAGTGGTACAACAATTGAATAATTTTTTGGCTTGAAATATATCTCTAGGAGCATCAAGAAACCATTTCCTTATAGTGAAATAATTTCTCCCAGAATAGACTAATTTGGATGTTTGGAATTCCTACTCTCGAGCTGCAAAGCGACTATTGTGCTCAACACCAATTTCTTTTCTGAAACCCCTTCTTTTGATCTTGTCAGGGCCGCCATCGTCGAGCCGGGAAGTGCCCCCCGTTATGGTTGATTTCAATTTGGGTGTAGGAGTTGGAACAACATCTACATTTCCATCATCCATTGCCATATCATCTTCTCCAGGCTGGAAATCGACCGCATCAACCTCTGCGCCAACCATCAATGCAGGCGGGTAGACAGTCTGAGCAGGCAGGGTTGCCTTGGAATTCTTTGGCTTATAATATATCTCTCGGTGCACCAAGGGACCATCTCCTTTTTTGCTCCTAGTTGGAGGGAGATGAGTCATAAGAATATGCCCTTTAGTACTGGAGCCTCTGGTCATCATGGTCAAAGGTGTTTAATGTATCTGGACATAACTGTTGTCGAAACACTGCCATAGTTAACGATAATTTCCATTTTCTCCAGATGATGTTTGAAATGAAAATTCGGAAGGGATAATATAACCCTCTGCAAATTTTAGTTGGATGCGTATCAATGGAAGATCTCTTCGATCCTTTCGCTGATCAATGACAATCTCCATGGTTCGTGCATAATGAGTTGTTACCATTAAATCTTACTAATTGCATATTTAGAAAAAAGTGCGAAGGTGGCGGCGACGACAAAGAGCGATTAAGGATTAGAGATTTCGTAAAGGCGCCAACCAGATGACGCACGAAAGAGATTGCATGATGCTTGAAACGAATACTTGGAAAGGATAACACAACTCTCCACAAATCTTGGTTTAATTCGTATTAATGACAAATCTTCTCCAGCCTTTCAGACATTAATGACAATCTTAACAGTTCCTGCATGGTGAGATATTAGCATTAAAGATTAATAATTGCATATCTAGAAAGAAGTGTGAAGGTGGCAGGGATGGCGAAGAGCGATTAAGCATTGCACATTTCGTCGACCCGCCAACCTGCGAAAGAGATTCCAAGAAATGGCCAAGTATGGAAAGCGGTCGGGCGGGCTTCAAAATAGGGTCACAAGTTATACTTAGGATACGTGAGGGGCCAATGGTCAAATTTTATGTCTCTGAACTTTTGACTACAGAATGTGTAACACAAAACAAGACACAATGATGGATTTCAACGGTCAATTTGTATATTGTAGAATTTCGGGTGCTGTTTGTAGGTAGCGGAATAATTGAGGCGCAATGTTGAGTAAGCCTGGCTAGGAACCGATGATGGTAATAGTGGCCAAGTATGCAATGGGTAAGAGGTTGGTCAGACTCGTGATATAAAAGCATGAGACATAATCAGAACAGGGAATATTGACGGGATTGAAAATAGGGCCACAAGTTCTACTCAGGGGAACTGAGGGCCCAATGGTCAAATTGTATGTATCCCAAATTTTGATTACAAAATGTGTAACATGGAACAACAGACAATGACAGACTTCGATGGTCAATTTTTATATTGCGGAACTTCAGGTGCTGTATATAAAAGCATGACACATTTGGAAAATCGACCAAGTAACCAGAAAGGGAAAGCAAACGAGAAAAATAAAGGGGAATTTGGTTGCCAATTTGTAGATCAGGGAAGTCCAAGTGTTGTTTGTAGGCAGCAGAACAATGGAAACACAATGTTGAACTGGCCTATCCGGGAACCCGTGATCCAAAAAAATTGTTGAATATGAAACCGAGAAGCGGTTGGTTGGACTTGTGATATAAAACTATAAGTGGAAATATGAAGATGTGAATCCGCCAACCCCCGCACCTAGACATTTTCTGAAAAACGACTAAGTAACCAGAAAGGGAAAGCAGAGGGCAAAAAAAAAAGGGGATGGCAATTTTCAGAAGCGGGAATTGGTGTAAGAAAGCCCCATTGATGGTCTTAATAGTAACTATGAAGTGAATTAAACATGCGAACAAGCTCTTCAATCAAGGAATAGATAAAGCGAGCCATGCTTATAGTTTCCAGGATGTGTTTTATAAGAGAAGCATCGCAAAGCCACAAGAAAATCAATTTTGGGATGTTTAAGTAAAATTATTATACTGTCAACTTCACCGCAAGCATAACAACGACGAATTTGAAGTTCAAGACGAATTTGAATTTGTCTTGCCATTGATATTATAGTTCCATTGGACTTCACATAGTACATATCCTTTTATTTGAAAATATTCATGGAGATGAATTTTGCTAAGTCCATCGACCAAGGAAAAGTGCTAAAACGAGCCACATACTACATTTGCGTCAGAGAGCTTATATTAAAAGGCAAAGCATGTCCTGTATATTCTTTAAGATCATAGAAAAACTGCCAAGATCCTAAATGTATCATTAATTTTCCAGAACGAAGCACACAACCAAGAGTCAAGTAAACACCAAATGTATTGAAAGTTGAGGTACAAGGAAACACATGAAGACAAAAGCCGCCAAGTGAGATCCCACAAGGGTCCATAGAACAATACACATCGACCTATGCATTAAACAATTTGATATATATAAAAAAAACACGTGGCATTGGTTTTCTCTTACATTTGGTATATGTTCCCATGAGAAAATAACCGGGGCCATGAGATATGAACAAAAGTGTGCCAGAAACAAGACAACACAAAACCAAATCCGAAAATGGGGAGCAAGAAACTTGTCGATTACTATTTTACCATGAAGCAAGATCACTATGGACATTTGCTTATGATAGTGTCATGTTCTATCACTTCTAGTTTTAACAATGTCAAATTTCCAATATTATTGGAAATTTGTGATGGTTCTGCCTAGAGGAGCAAGCCATTTCGATGGTTCAAAGGATGGGCCTGATTTATTCACAGTTGGATACTTTGTATGGGGTTTATCCTCATGCTTCCCATTTCTAGACTGAACAATCTTATGCGTTTGTACATCAACAATAAATGCACATGCATGTATGTATTCCAATGCCCGAACTCCCCAATCTCTATAGCGAGTTATGAAGATCTCAAGCTCATGCTTCAATCCATGCCAAGCCCTTTTTTTTCAATTAGGGCATTGAGAAAATGTAGATACCATACCATAAATGTATAGTTGGAGATCATCTTCTTTTTTATTTGGGTACCCAAAAAAATGCAGAAATCCTGCCATGGCTATATAGTTGGAAAACATTTTTCCAATTTGGGCACCCAACAAATCCATAACCAACCACCTTTTTTTTTTCATTTGGACACCCCAACAAATATGCAAAATTCTTACTAGGAGATGCAAAAAACAATGAAAATAACAACAACAATTTGATTTGTAGTTAGATTCTCCTTTTTTTTTCAAGTCACAAAAACAGACAAAATCTCTGGAAATAAAATTTTACAGCCATAGATTTAAACTCCGAAGAACTCGAGTCCGACGAACATTCATCTGGGTATTGAAGAAAAATTACAGAGACACATGAGATTTTTTTGTTTCCTGCCAAAGCTTGATTTTTTTTTTCTCAACTGATATGGAATATTGCATTGTCCTCATTTAAGGTAAATTTGCTATGTATCCGAAAGTCGTGTAGCATGTAGACACTGTTTGTATTTTTCTGTAGGTATACTTCATATGAAAATTATGCTAACCCAGGAATCACATCTTGTAACATAGGCTGTCTAATTATACGATGTACGATTGTGTTGCCCATAGTTCGGATGGCAACATTGAGGCAATGTCTATATATGTAAGGGCATTTTTTACTGCATCACAAACAATCAATTGTGTCATCATTTATGAAAGCATAGGCAGAAGCAGGAGAGTTTCATTTGGCACATATAGGCTCGAAGGGGGTCGAGTACACATTCATTGCAACCAAAACACCCTCAACATGGGCACGTGAGCATAGTAGTTAATATATTGAACAATATAACATACAACTGTACAACAAAAAAAGAAAAAACTGCAGAAAATTGGTGAAGGAAATTTGTATGAGAAAGCGAGGATGAAATTGTAGATTGATACACACAACAATTGTAGAGCTAGTTAGTTTCTTGAGATCCTATACTATGTATGTTCGCAATTCTGTTACAAATGTTGCTTGGGTTGTGTGAAAGATCATTTCTTTAACATCTCTTTTCTTTGTTATATTTTTGAAGAGCATAAGTGGAAATTTCCCTTTATGCAATTGTTCCATTGAGGAAAACAAATTTGAATAGGTGTTGAACAATTGCAGCTGTAGCATGGAACCGTGCAATAGTTGTGTAACATAACCGAGATACATGGACATGTGAAAGTAAAGGACAAAACTGGATATGGAGAATGGTACCATTGCCTTGTCGTTCTCTGACTCTCCATCTTTTATATGGAGAATGTGTTGCGAGCCAAGTTTTCTCGTGAGTGTGACGACTGCACCAATGGTTTTGATTGGGTAAGTGTCATTGCTCTGTGAAAGTTGGCTGATAGTTGTGTCTAGGACGAAACGATATTCTGAACAAATAGCGAGAATTTTTTCCACAATACTTGTTTCGTTGAGCGATATAATCCGATCACAATCACCACGGTCATTTACTATTTTGGGCAATATATTAAAATTTATAATGGATATCCCATTACCTGGAAATATCTTTTCTACATGTTTCTGGACAAGTTGTGTGGGAATAGTCAATGTGACTGTCATCAAGGCCTCGTTGTCTGTCATGTCAGCATGCATAATGGATCTAGTTTTATTTTCCTCGTCCAAGTAGGTGCTATAGACGACCATTATGTCCCCGATGAACACTTGTCCAGTTCAACGGTTTTTCAAGCCCTCTATTGATAGTATTTTCGGTGTTATGAGTTTAGACCTGGTGACATTTTTTGAACAAGAAAAGTAATGTGAATGGTAGTCTGCATTATTTTTTTGTTTTCTTTTTTTCTGACATAAATGTACAAGTAGACACACAACTTGGATGAAGTATGGAACCAGAGTTTTGCAACCAGACCTCTTAGTCTACGGAACTTGCGCTATGTTCGGCGTCTCACTTGCGCTCGTTGATACTTCTTGTGAACTACAAAGTATGTGTTGCAAATGACATCAACATATTGACCATGGCATAGATGAATAAATCGCTGAGGATATTTGTTCAATAAACATATGAGGAACACAATGTATGCATATTTACCTTTGTCCTTGTCAGTCTATTGATGTTTGCGATGATTGACTGCTCATGGCCATGTCACTAGTCCAACATTTTCTGATGCAAACATCTGTAGATGAACATTAGAAGGACTAAATAAGAATATGCATTGTCTATTGTCCATAATTGTTCTGAATCTCACATACAAGGTCAAAGGAGATGCAATACGAAATAGGGTGTCAAGGGATACTCAGGAAACATGAGGACCCGACGGTCAAATTGTATGTGTCGGATTTTTTGAATGTAAAAATGTGTAACAGGAAGTTGGGCATGATGGGGGGGTACGACGACCAATCTGTATATCACGGAACCTCTGAAGATAGAGGCACAATCTTGAACCCACCAGCCTAGGAACTTGCGATTAAAAAAGTGGCTAAGTATAGAATGCAGAAACAGTCGATTAGAGTCGTCATATACAAGCATGAGTATAAATGTAAACACGTGAGTCCACCAACCCATGCACCTAGACATTTTTGGAAAGAGGACTAAGCAAAGCAACCAGAAAGCGAAAGTAGACGAGAAAAACGAAGGGGAATTCAGTTAAGTATAAAAGAGGGGAAAAAAGGGATAATAGAAAGTGGGAAAATTAGAAATGGGGAGGGAAATGTTTGGAAGCGGGAAGTCTCAACAAAGGCCCATTGTTGCCAAATAATCGTTTTCTAGTCCAATATTATATGCACCCACCCGTTTTGTATGTTTTATTTACTAGCACAGTTGGTATACCTTTTCAAAAATTGTAACACAACCCCCTCTGTTGTGGCATATAAGATTTCATCTTCCTGTCCAACCAATCTGTTTCTTTCAATGTAGAAACGCCGAACACACAGTGGACATGAAGGCAAGTTAGTATGCAGAAAGACATGTAAGATAAAGAAATACAGTTCTATTTATTTCAATGTAGCAGCAAAGAGAATACAATTCACATGAGGATAAGTTACTATGTAGAAAGATACATAGTATATACATACAGTGAAATAGGTGCAAAGAAGTAGAACAAGTAGAACAAATACACAGACAATAAATGAAATACTAAACACTGGAATATGAAATAAGAGTAGAGGCATGCACCTTTGCAACTCCTCCACATTCGCGACAAAGAGTCCATCGTCTTCTCCAACCACTTTGTTTGTTTAAATATAGCAATGCAGGAAAAATACAATGGACATGAAGGAAGTTGGTATGTAGGAAGACATGAAAAATAAATAAACATAGTTTGATTTATTTCAATGTAGCGGCACAGAAAATACAAAGCACGTGAAGATAAGTTATTATGTAGAAAGGTACACAATATCTACATACACTAAATTAGGTGAACACATATACATGCAATAAATGAAATACAAAACAATGGAATATGAAATAACAGTACAAACATGTACCTTTGTATTTCCTCCTCCACAGTCGCGGTAAAGACTTCTTCGTTTTCTCTAGCTATTCTGTTTGTTTGAATGTGGGAACACACAAGATACATGAACATGAATGGAAGCTCGTATGCATGGGAGAACAAGTAATATGTACATACAATAAATTAGAATTAACGAATAGAATAAAATATAGTTAGAAACATGAACCTTTGCTTTTATCCATCCATGGTTGTAATTATATAAAGTTTTTCTTGCCCAAAGTATATTACAAGCCATAAAATATTAAGAAATTGCATTGACATAGCTTAATGATTTTGGTTTTTTGCAGCAAAGTATCCAGATATGCTTTGAGACATGGAAATATAATTTTGCAGTATCTTTGGTGTACATCTCATATTCAAAGTACAAGACAAATTGTATCGTGGTCACACTAGTCCATGTACATGATAAAGAGGTTGTATTGTGATATGGGCACATTTCACCATACATGGTTAATAAGTGTGTTTTGCACATGTTGTATCTTAACAAGAAGACAACAGACATTGTAATTGCACATGTAGTTGTCCAATTATTTGTTATGCCACTATTTTGTATCATGTCAACACTGAAGTATCCTAGAATGATAATGGTTTCGTCCAAATGTAAATGGTGTGATGCATTTGAGAACACATTCATTATGCTAGCAATGTTGCACGCCAAACAACATAGAAACTTAATACTGCGATTTAAAATCAACGAAACACCACTCTTGCTAGCACCATCTCAATATCCTTTTCCTCTACAAGAACATTTTAAAAGGACATGTAGGTATGGTCCAAAGATAGGAAAAATAATTGGAGCAAAATTTCAGAGCAGGATAGGTGGGCACAGGACAGGCGCCAGATCTCAACTTCGCTAGACATAACAAACAATAGAACCACAGGTCCACTTGTGGGTGTAGGACCTGAACACCACAAAGTGCAAAGAAAAACAGCTCCAACTGCCGGCACATGACCCCAACCCTACAAATTCGAAGTAAACAAAAGAAAACAACAAACAACAAACCAACGAGCAAGCACGAACAGGCCCAACTGTAGGCCCAGGACCTCAAACGCACAAACTTGAGCCAAACAAAAACAAGCAACAACCGACGAACCAATGAACAAGCAACAACCACTGAACCAATAAACAACATATGTATCTCCAACGATTACCAAACTGCAGCCCAAACACAGAAGGAACCAGAAACATATGATGAGCATGCCAACATAAATAATCAAACATTCTTACTTGCAAACTACAAACAACGAATAACAAAGAATGAATAGAAAATGAAATTATGGCATCGAAACTTACTCTAAAATGATGAACGGCAAAAGCGCAGGTCGAATTGTGGGTGCAACACCTGGACCCCGCAAAGTAAAAAAAGATAGCTCCGACTGCGAATGCAGGACCCCAACCCTGCAAAGTTGAATTAAACAAAAATAAGCAACAAGCACCAACAGGTCCAACTGCAGGCGCAGGTCCTCAACCTTGCAAAGTTGAACCAAACAACAACAAGCAACAACTGATGAACCAACGAACAAGAAGCACCCACCGAACCGGTAAACAATGTATGTAACTTCAACGATGACCAAATTGCATTCCAAGCATAGAAGAACTATGAAACATACAATGGCTATGCAACTGGCGATGGACACCAATATTGTCCAAATTCACTGCAACATTGTATGGAAAAATTTGAGGAAAAATGTACTCTGAGAAGCCTATTTAGGTAAACATTTCAGGCTGTCAGGCTGTTTAAGGGCCTCGCGGTATGCAAACATTTAAGCTGTCAGGCATGTTCCAAGAGCTCGCGCTATGTAAACTTTTAAGCTCTCAGGCCTATTCAAGCACCTCAAAAAAAGTGTCAATGCTCTAAACCTTCGGTATGTAAACTTTTCAATACAAATAGAAATAATAATAAAATGACATATTAATATGAAGTTTACGCTTTCGGCATGGTCTAATAATAATAATAAAAAAAAAAACATTAAAAAATAGTGTCGATGCTAAGAACTTTCAGTGTGTAAACATTTAAGTAAAAATGTAATAAAAATTAAAAAAGAGTGCTAAGCTCAAAACTTTGGATATCTAAACATTGGGAACAACGAAACTGATAATAAGACCTCCAATATATTCTCCAATTAGATGATGACATATAATTTTTTATTATATTATATAAAAATAATGTTTTTACTTTTATAATACGAACAATACAGATGATGCAAAAATTTATAATCAAATGACATATTAATATAAAGTCAACGAATTATCGATCGCTATAGTCCCTTTGCACTTTTGGTAGGGACTAATAAGAAGTATGCAATCTAAATAAAATGCAATTAGCTTTGAGAAAAGTTTTGTTTATTTAACTATTAAAATAGCCATTATTTTGGGAGGGTTAGGTAAAAATAATGTATTTTAAATCCAAATAGTTTTATGTTAAAAATTATAATAATTAAAATATTCACCACAACACCCTTTTCAATAAAAAAATGGTGAGAATAGACATACCGGGTATGGTGTAGGTATGGGTTTTCTTCCTATAGGCTTGTCGAAAAAAGGATCATACATATATTTAGTAACAATTACATATTTTACTTTACTATAAAGTTCATGAGTAGTCATATTTTACTTTGCATTAAAATTTATAACTAACCATACTCTCTTTTTAATTTCAAAAATTATGTTTACATAGTTTTTAATTTCAAAAATTATGTTAACATAGTTTGTGACTAACAAATAATGTAATTGACAGAGGTACGAGGTTTTGTAATCTGTCCTTTTACCTTTTTAATTCTACTTACCTTTATGGTGGTGACTAGCAAATAATGTAGTTGAGTGAGATACAAGGTTTCGTAATCTTGGTAACAAAAAGAATTTCACTTCTTTGAGTTAAACAATTTTTTTATATAATTTTTTAATAATTTTTTATTTTTATATACATTTTTAATTTATTTATTTTTAAAAAGTTTTTAACTTTTTGATTCAATATTTTTTTTCAAGACACAGATTCACTTATTAGTCCCCATGGGATTATAGCAATGAGTTTGCTTTTGATGTGACATTATTTTGTGTATGTAATATAATGTTTAATATAAAAAAACAAATATATATTTTTGGATATAATAAAAAAATTGTGTGTTTCTCATTTTTAATTGGTTGATAGAATTGAAGTGTTATTGCTCCATTCACGTTTTTCAATATGTAGAATTAATTACATAATCAATGAATTTCACCAATCACCACATTTAAATATAAAAAGTTGTACTATGTATTTATTATTATGCATTATTATATTTATATTATATTTATAATAAATTTATTATATTTATTATATTCATATTATATTTATGAATATTATAGTTCCATTCAGCTTACGGTTTATTATACATTTTGAATAACAAACAACCCTCAATTATTGTCTTTTGACAAAAAATATTCATTACTTGTACATTTAGTTATATTAAGTTTCATTGTTCAACATGTATTTCCCAACTAACTCGGCAGGGACTGCGTTGCTATGCAACCCTTGTTCTTTTTATTCTTATACTCTTTTGAAGTATTTGGTACATAACATTACCTTTTTATATAATTTTTATTTTATTGAAAATTTTATTTTTATATAATTATTTTTTATATTATTATTATGTATTTTTTATATAATGTTTTTCGAGCATAGAAACAAAATTCTAAAGAATCACAAGTAACCACTTACCCTCTTAAAGTCCAATAGACCAATTAGATCTTAGTGAACGTTAATCATCATCATTATATAAATTTTTAATTTATTGGAATTTTTATTTTTATTTAATTATTTTTTATATTATTATATATTTTTATTTTTATTGTGATTTAATTATTATATAAAAAATATTATTATAAAATTTATAAATGAAAATTTATTATTATTATGTAATTATCAAAATATAAAATATCGAAAAAGCAATGTTAATATAATTACACAGATTCACTTATTCTTTTTATTCTTACACTCTTTGAAGTATTTGGTATATAACATTACCTTTTTATATAAATTTTTAATTTATTGAAATTTTTATTTTTATTTAATTAGTTTTTATATTTATTTTTAAATAAAAAAGGGTGTTTTCTATTACTCTATTATTATAGTACAAAAATGTCACATGTCATCATTCTGCCACCTGTTCTGTCAAATTAGTGGAAACTGGAACATGTGGCAGACTATGATACTTTTAGTTCAAAGTGCTATCTGCCATCTGCCTTGCCAAACAGAAACCAGAGTAGGTGGAAGATTCATGATCTTACATAACTGTTCTAGAAGTCTAAGACAATCTAGCAACTGATAAAATAAAACAAAATTGTAAAACCGTGTCGTCCCAATACAGAGATATGGGCGAGAATTGTACAAGGAACCCATTTCAAAGAACCAAAAATGAACCATTAGCACCTGGGGGTATGTCGTCCGGAGATCCGGTGAGAGGGTCATCCCTGGGCTGGAGCACGAAAGGCTTCGCGCAGGTCGGGCAACACTGGTTAGCAGGTGCATTCGAAAATGCGTCATACAACATGTCGATCCGCTAATTCATGAGGGTGTCTCGGTGGAGCGGGTTCGCCATTTGGCTCCTTAGCTCAAATATGAGCTCTAGTTGCTCTGGGTTGAAGAGAGGAGGCAGAGCAGGGTAGAATTCAGGGATTGTAGAGAGCGGTGTGTTAGCACTAGGAGTCACCTTCATATTGCATGGAAGGCAAGCTCGATACCCATCAAGTTATATGTGAATAAAAAAGTGTTTTAAAGGGTCAAATGGAAAAGGACTCAAATGGTAATGTTAAAACTCAGACAATAGGGCTAGCATGCACCAACAATTAAGGTCTTGGCTAACTTGTATCAGTAGTTTGGGAGTAAGTATGAACATAGGGAAGACTTGAGTGAGAGGAGTGTAGGGACTGTTGCAAACATTAGGTCTACAAAAGTCTAAGGAAGAAAGTTTTTAATCACAAGATCTTCTTGACATCAGATACTAAAGAAGCTAAATAAACATATGATAATATAATGATCAAACATCCACCATAATATCACCACAATAATTCATGTGAATCATTCAAAGCATGAACATTTAGCATCAGAAGCAAATAGACTGAAAGAGAAGCTGATTTCTATTAGCCAAAAAGTCTTAAGTCCAGTACATCACTATATCATAGTTACTTCATCAAAATATTACAAGTAAAAGGGAGCCTTGCTTAACCATCCAAACCTACTAAAACAATTGATCTATCTATTTATAACAAGAAAGGGAGGCAACAACTGGAGGTACGAGCTGGCCTGTTTCCCTTGAAAATCTCTAAACATTTATTTGTTCTAACAACTAGAATAACAACCTATGCTATAAAACAGGGAAATGCTTGTGACTAATCCAATCATGCTTCTAACTGCTTTGATCCTCTTTTGTTGCTCAACTCCTGTTTTTCCATGTGTCCCTTTGGAGCTTGTATTTGTCCTCAAAATGCCAGCTGCTACTTCTGTAACTTTCTCCATCATCAACTTATCCAAAAAGTTGTTGGCCTAGTCCTCCTAGATTCCTGGTGTTGCTGGCAATTTCCTTGGGTAGCAAATCTGGGTAGCGCATCGTAAAACAGAACAAGGAGAGAAGGTAGCGCCACGGTGCTGCATATATGCGCCAAAATTGGTCCTTTGTTGAAATATTGGGTAGCGCCCCTGTGTTGTGCCTGTGTGTAAACCTGCTCCCTGCCAAATATTACGTAGCGCCTGTGGGTAGCGCCACTGTGCTGCACTCGTATGCCGATTCTGTTCTCTATGGAATATTACATAGCGCCTTTACGTAGCGTCACTTACACTGCGTCTCTTATAGGTTTGGGTAGCATTGCCAAAACGCAACGCCTTTCAATCTTGAATATGTACAGAGCAGTGTGTGTCCTTTCATGATGACAAAACCATTTTACTTAGGTGCCTTGACCGTACCATAGGTAATGCCTTTTACCACTGGGTCAAGCTATCACTTAGCAAAACTCAAAATCCATATAGCGAAACACCTAGAAGCATGTATAGATGGCACAACTAGTATGTGCATATCAATTAACCCTCCCAAAAGGAACAATTCTAAAAAATGGGGCTTACCATTACCAACCATTTTTCCATTTTAACACTTAGCCTCACACTCTTTCTGGTAGAAAGAGGATCTTCAATTAACACAACAAACTTCTTTTTCCTAGCATTGACCGGCTTCTTTTGTGTAGCTGTGCTCTCCTTAGTTGTTGGTTTATCATCTTCAATGGCAACTTTGACCAACACCTGCAAATTTCTTTGGGCTACCTCATCTTGAAAGTGTTTTAGCTCTGCCTTTAACTTCTTGTTCTGAGACTAAAAGCCTCTGTTCTGTCTGTAAAGATTCTTCAACTGTTTATGAAGGGGCAGAGCCTTTCTCGCTGCAAACCTTGCCAAGTCAAGGGTATGATTGTAGCCAGCCATGAGCTCTTCCATTTGAGCCAAGTGAACCTTGTCTTCTACTTTAAGACGAGCTATTTCTTTCCTTGCATCTCTAAGTTGCTTGATAAGCCTTTTATAGGTCTGACTGTCAGGAGGGACAGTGGCATGCTCAGTCTTAATAGGATTTTCCTCAGACTCCTCTTCCTCCTGCATGGGAAGCGTTTTGTCCACCTCATCAGGTTTCTCAATGGCCTTACTTTTACCCTTCTTTCTCTGCACAATGGTTTATTCATTTCTTACCACAGGCTCCTCGAAGTGTTTCACAGGGGTTTCCTCTTTTCTCTCCAAAGGTTTTTTAGTACCTTTACCTTTTTGTACAAGGAATTCTTGTTTTCTTTCAACAGGCTTCTCAATGCCTTTCTCAAAGGTCTCATCTCTCTTCTCCAAAGGTCCTTTAGCACCTTTACCCTTCTTTTGTACAAGGGTTTCTAATTTCTCCTCTACAGGTTTTCAATATTCTTCACCTTCTTCTTTTGAATAAGGATCTCTGGTAAGGATTGCTCTCTATAATCCTCCTTAGGATTTGATGACCTTATGAAAGGTCTTTTACCTTTGATTCTGATTGCTGGAGGAGAAGGGGAAAAGAGAAGCTTCTTCCCTCTCTTAGATGTAGCTTTGGTAGAAGGAGGCACCTCTTCTAACCCTGGTGGAGGAGGTGGTGAAAAATCTCTGTGTGGAGAAGGACAAACTTCCTCCTCAGCTTCAATGACCTGCTTGTTGACCTCTGACACTTGAACAGGGGCTCTGCCCTTTCTCTTCCTACTGGTCCCTGCTTAGGTAGCACTGGTAGGTGACAAAGAACTTCCCCTCTGTGATTGAAGAGTGGGTGCTAAATTCAACTTAAAATGAGAGGTAACCACAAAATTCTCCCATGAAATATCTTTCTTGCCCAATTCCTCAGATACTAGCATTCTGATTAATCCAGAGTGGAAAAGGCTAGAATCCACATCTTTAGATTTGGCCTATATCCCGTCTGATATCTTACCTATACTCCTCAACAAGTAATAAGGAATATTCATCTCAACCTTACTAGTAAAATGTAGCAACAATCTTATATGGTACTGGTATAATGTGTTGAATCTCCCTTCATAAGTAAAATATCTTTGTATGATCTTCAGTAGTTTGTCAAATTGTTCAATCAATTGGTTCCTTAGCATACTTTTGGATAGGTCATTGGCTTGATATTCAGGTTTGAAGAGATCTTTTGCATAAGCTGAACTCAAAGCCATGGCTTTGAACCACCTTTCACCTGTAATGGGGATCCTTGTTGCAGCTGAGATGGAGGCTTCAGTCACTTCAAACTCCAAATCCCCAACCTTATTTTTCTTACCATCAAATTGCAATGCAAACTATTTTGCTACCTCTGGATGGCCTCTCTGCATGTTCTGACGGAAGAAAATACACCCTACTCTTTGAAAGGCCTCTCTTGCCATGGGTTCTGTATTAAAATGAAGCATGTCCACTGGTTCTGTCCTAACTATCTTGCCTCCTTTATGTGCCTTCTTCGATTTAGGGGTCTCCATGACTTAGAATGAGGGTTCTTAAAAGGTTTGGTAATGCTCAGGAGACTTTGAATGGGGTTTCATATATGTAAGGCTGACCCTATGCAACTGAGTAAAACGTTAATTTCGAGATGAAAGGACACAGGGGAAGGAACGAGAGGTTAAGCAACGCCTCTGGGTAGCGCAATGCATACGCAGAGGATAAACTAGTCTAAAGCTTGCAACTTCAACGGCTAAGGCAGACAACATAAATCTGACTCATATAGGGGCCATGAGGTTTACAGGTCTGAGAAAGAGAGAAGATGAGGCTATCATACAAAGATGAATGTCTTACCACTGTGCAAACTTAGAAAAACAAAAACTCAATCACAAATTTCCTGTGAGGATTAATACGCAGAGGAGGTAACAGTGGATACCTGCGTAGTAGACACATGTTGAGCTCTTCAACGCAATCATAGGATGAAAATAAGGAAACTTTTTCCCTGGAATCTCGCACAGTAGTAAGATTTGGTTGACATGTGGTCGCCTGATTAGAATTGGAGAGTTCACTCAGTGCAACACTGTTGAGTTTTCAAAATTAGAAACCGTTATCAAGGAACATAAATGCAAGATCTTTTGAAGGCA
>JASDQU010587121.1:54616-76939 GCA_032191745.1 Picea mariana | reverse complement strand
GGATATCATTGAGAACCTCGATCTCGAAAAACCTTCATTTGGACCCTCAAAATGGCCCTGAAAGTTAAAACCTGCTAAAAATAGTAAATTGCCAAAATGGCCAGAAAACTGTTTTGAGCCATTTGGAAAAGGTGGGTGGCCACCAATATCCACCTAGATCATGGACATTGTTCATTCCAAATGAGAATTTTTCCAAGTTGGAATATAGCTTGTGTTGTCGCAGAATGCTCAAAACCTGCTCAACATGCTCCATGTGCTCCTCCCAAGTTCTGTTGAATATGAGGATGTCATCCAGATATACCACCTTAAAATATTTGGTGAAGGGTATTAATACATCATCCATCAACCTCATGAAAGTGGCTAGTGAATTTGTTAATCCAAAGGGCATGACTATCCATTCAAAGATACCTTCTTTAGATTTGAAAGTTATCTTCCATACATCAGTAGGTTCAATGGGAACCTAATGGTAGCTAGACTTTAGGTCAATCTTGTTGAAGAAATTTTCCCCCTTGAGTTGGTCAAGAAGGTCATCAATTCGAGGAATTGGATACCAGTTCCTAGTTATGATTTTTTTAATGCTCTGTAATCAATGCAGAGCTTCCGGGTCCCATCTTTCTTCTACACTAGTATAATCGAGATTCCACAAGGGGAGGAGTTGGGTCTCATGTTCCCCTTTTGAAGAATCTCTTGGAGTTGCCGCTTGATTTCATCATTTTCCATAAAATAGCAATGATAGTCTGGTCCATGAGGCAGAGGTTCACCGGGGGTTAGATCAATTGGATGCTTAACTTGGAAGTGCGTCGGTACCCCAGTGGGTGAGGAGAATATGTCTTTGTACTATTCCATGATCTCGTCCACTTGCTTCTACTGCAAAGAGAGGCTCTATGTAGAGGCCACAGATGTGGCGACGACCTTCTTCTTACTATGAGCATGGATCACAAAGAAGATGAAATTCCTGGTCTGTGAAATGACCTTACTTCATTACTTAGTAGAGATTAAAGAAATAGCGTTAGGCGGTGCTACCTCTAGTATCCTATACAATTATCTACCCAAAGTAATAATAACACTGTAGACTCTAGACTCATACACAACATATCGCTTCCAAAAATATGTTTGTCCTAAAACAACATCACAAACTTCAAGGGGAGAAATCTCACACAATACCTCATCTTTGAAGGGCTTCATGTCGTAGGGAAGACGACACTGTTGGTTGATGCGAAGATATATTCCTTGGTGAAGCTAGCCGATGGTGTAGGGATGAGGGCATGGTGTCATCAGAAGGTATAGACTCTTGATGATCTCTAATGATATCAGGTTCTTCTAACTTAATCTATTGAAAATAAAATGAAGTGGAGCCCCCTTTACCCATATCTGTGAGTGAAAGAAGCGTTCCCCTTCCTCTGGTTATTCTAGTTTTCTTGGCTAGACTTTGGTGGTAGCGACAGTGGCACTAAGTTCAAAATCGATAATTTTGTTCCCTCCTTTTTGATTAGATTCAGAGTTAGAATATGCCTCTGACTTAGAAGATTTCATATCGGCCACCGGTAACTGCTTGGAGTGACATTCTTCAGTGTTATGCCAAGGTATTTTATGGTACTCACACCACTTTCTTGTGTCCTTATTTGACTTCTCATTACCCTTCTTGTGTTGCGACTTAGATTGCCTATCCTAAGAGTGGACATATTTTCTTTGTCCCCTATTTTGTGGGTTGGGGTCGCCTTTTCCCTGCTTCATCTATGAGGAGTTTTCATATCCAAACTCTTGCCTCTTCTACTTAAATTTCTGCTCGATCTTGACAACATATGTATAAGACGCACCTAATGATGTGATGTCCAGAAAATCCATTTCTGTTTGAATGTATCTATGCAGAAAACCATGGTATTTGACAACCATATGTCTTTCAAAGTCCCAATTTGGGGCATAGGGTATGGAAAATATTGGTGAAATCTATTACTGTCTGGTCCCTTTCCTGACGTAATGTGGTTCATCTTGTGTATTGATCCTCGTAGCTTCTAATAGGTTAGTATTTTTATTTAATGGCATCCCTGAAGGAATCCCATGTGGGGGATGTTGGGCCCTTCATTTTGATGAATATAAGTTGCGCAATCTATTTTGGAACTGGACAACCGAACAAAGGACGGAATAGAAAGCAAAGAAAAGGGAATGCGTAATAAGAAACACTTAAAATATAAAACAATTAAAAGGATAGTGGAACACAATTTTTGAAGAAAGAGGTTGCAACCGAATCAAGAAGAAGATATAACTCCCAGGTTATCAATCGGAAATCATGGATCAAGTTATATATATGGGATCAATATGATTGTAATGGGTTGGTCATGATTAAGGTTAGGCAGGTTGGGAAAGGTCGAGTCCAAGTCTGAGTCTAGTTCTACTTACTGTTCTTGTTAGCTAAGATGAATCCTAAGATCTTGGTTGGGAACTAGAATGATAAAATAATAGAGTCATGTATTATTATAGGGTTGGAAAGAGCAAGGGGCTAAGATAACCTTGTCTCATAGTAGTGGAAAAGCACTTGTTGATTATCTTTGGCATGACCATTTGTATATGTGCCTCAAGTTGATCATGTATTCTGAGAAGAGACCTATTATACGATAATGTAGTTGGAGACCCAATTAAAAGAAACTATCTTGTGTACTTAGTGTTATGATTCTATTGAATGTTATGCTATGTTATATTTTATGTCTAGTATTCTTAAATTATTATATCTTCCATGTGAATGTCAACGCAACTTTGTTTCCCCATTCTTAGTTAGGAAATGTTCAGGACTGCAATAGGTTTAAACTATCGTGCGTGGGAATAATATGAATATTGATACTTTGGGGATATGTATAAGTGTTCTCCTTACCCTCCACTCTCTTACTCATCTCAGTTGCGATTTGGGTGAGAATTATTCCCACTCGGGAAGATGAAAATTCCAGTGCACTAGACTACATCAATACGTTTTGTTGGTAACTTGAAGAGGACCCTGGTCTGATCACTTTGTGCCAACAAAATGGTTCCATCGCTGAGAATTGTGCTTTAAAATGGAACCTGTAAGGAGAATTCTTCTATGGATCTATAGATATGATGTTCAACAATGGTGGGAATGAAATTGTGATTCCTTTGTATGGAAGGAAGCAGAGTTTAGAGGTAAAAGTGTGAACTCTACAAGAAATTTTGTCTTTTATTCATAAAGATTGAATGACCAGTATGATATATTCTGAGTAAAATTCCCAGAAGAGATATTCCATTGGGTATATTCGTTACAGGAAGCTCCAGAATTCAAATAATGCATCAAGAAGACCTATGCTTGGGACACAAAGAATATCGCAACACTTCATCGTTCAATCACTATATTACGTGAGTAGTTGATTTGTTGGTTAACACGACTCTGGAAGGGTATATCATTGAATTTGCAGCTGAGAAACACCAATGTTTTGCACGGGAGGAAGCAATTTTCAAGAAAGGTGCACGTGGGATATTGTAGAGGGAAATTACCCTATGGATCAAAGAATTCTTGATGGAGGAGGTGATGTTAACTATTCCCTCAACTGAGATGGAAACCTAAACACTTGTTCTTGGGGTAGGGTTACTTTGGGGTAGGATCATGACCTAAGAAGGGGAAAGGGTTCTTTGATATATGGGGGATCAGAAAGAAAAGAATGCAAGAAATGATCTATCCTTGAGGAGAGCTACCATAGTTGAGAAGTGGTGGTGTGGAAAGGTAAAGAAAGAAATAAAGTAGTATGAGGTGTTGTGGAAAGGAATCAGACCAGGAGGAACATATGAAAGAAAGAAGGAAGATTTGAAGAGGGTAAGAAGATAAGAAAGTTTGGCCAGTATAAGATTACATCATAGAGAAGCGCAGAGAGAAAGGAGTCCCCAAGTGGGTGGACAAGAAGAGGAGTTTGTAGAATCAAGGGAAGATGAACCAAGTATAGATTTTGCAGAGGATCTAGAATATTCATCCCCGATATCAATAAATATCGAGAATCAAGAAAAGAGGGATACTCTAGAGGAAGAAAAGGAGACCCCCCAAATCAAAGAAACCTGCCCAAAAGTCATTGGAACCAGCCCTGAATCACCCGTTCCTCAGGTTCCCTCTATACCCATGGTAATATTTATACTACATACTTATGCTATTTATATTCCATCACATTCATTCAGTCAGTCATAGTATGTATGTGTAAACACTGGGAGGATATTGGGATCCCCTGGAATATTGCAACGAGGGTTGTTAGGTTTCATTTTAATAGGAATAGTAAGACTTGGACTTGTTGGAAATATGGGAGGCTCGATCGCCCGATACGTAGAATTTTTGGGTAAAGGGGAGGAGGATGTAGAGAAACATTGGTTCCTTTGTGAATCCATTTGGAGATCTAGAGGGACTCTTGATGAAAACAAGTTAGTATAATTTCAGACTACCTTGAGGGGTCGTGCCCTCAAGTGGTACATGAAGGCTATTGAACCAGGGGTGTAAGGAAAAGATTTCACCCTTTCTCAAGTTTGTCTGAAGTTCATCGCCAAATTGAAACTACCTCAGTCACATTAATAATCTCTCTTTGAGTTGCGAGAGATTCAACAAAGGTAAGGAGAATATGCTTGGGAGTACTGTAAAAAATTTAAATATGTTATTGGGAGGTTAGCACATCCAGTTCATGAATATCACTAGAGGGAATGGTACATCCAAGGATTACTACTTTTGATGATAATTACTCTAAAACAATAGTGGATATCCACCTTAATAGATGCCTTGGAATATTCGATGAAGATCAAATCCATGGAAGGATATATGAGGAGTCTGAGAGTGAACAAACCTCCAGTGGATGCAAATTTGTCACAAATCCAGGGACAAATATCGACACTAATGGAGAATATTTAGGAATTAAATATACCAATACCAGGACAACCTCAAGTTTGGTGTATAGGATGATACACAAAGGGGAAAATATCAAATGAATTCCCACACATGAGGGTAATGGGACCTTCTCACAATTTGATGGGTCCCTCTGTAGGACTAACAGGAGGAGTTGCGTAAGTATCTGTGACTCCACCATTCTATGCACCAGTGCTATACCATTCCTTTCTAGGAACTCAAACATCTTATCCAACCGAATATTGTGATATTTGTCAGACACATGGGTATGCACTGAGGTAGTGTCCTATAATTAAGAATTATATTACTTCGACCAATACAATACACTGTGAGTTATGTGTGTCTACAAAACATGCTACAAATCAATGTAGATAATTGGATGCACTTGCTGACAGATTAGATTAGAAAACATTCATAATAAACAAAATCCCCCAAGGACCTAGAAGAGGTCGGGGAGGTGGGGGTGGAGGTGGATTCATAGGAGGAAGAAATGGGGGAAGAGGGTCATACTGGCACTCAAAATCTTGTAAATTCAAGTCCTTCCTTGCCAAAGTTGGGCTTCCAACCAATTTATCCTTCTCTCGATTCATCCTTTCCTTGGGGGTGATTTTGATGTTGCTACTCCTTCTGTCTTCCTATGAGGCTTGTCTCTCTCTTGTTTGGTTCTCTTACTCATGATCCTGGATGGAAAGGTATTTTATTATAATTATGGTGTAGGCCTGGAAGAAACCCTCATCCTTTGAGGGGTTCTAGGGATTGTCCCACGAATCCTCCTTGATCCTTAGGATTTCATTTTCTAACTAGTCTTCCATTATTTTGGCTGAGTGCTTCACATGTCTGGGTATGATTACTGGCATGGAGGAAAACATTTACTAAATTTCTTCCATACTAGCCTCCATACGGAAACTTTTTGTGATTTTTGATGTCAGGGAGCCATGTTGCAATATTTTGAACATATTGATTATGATATGGGAGTCACCTTCTATTATTAGCTTGTCATATCCCTAGGTTGCAGCTATGGGGAGACCTTCTTTTAGTTCCTGGAGTTATGAGGTTTTGTTTTTGTTTATCCACATCTAACCCCCATACATTATCAAGTTGTTTCCTTTGTTATTTTTGAACACTCCTCCATATCCTACCTGACCCGTATTTCCTTTTGAAGCCCCATCAAAGTTCATCTCAAAAACCCTTTATGGGGGAGAATTCCATTGAGATGTCAAAGCTGGAGGGGTCATTGTTGGATTCTTCCTAAGGGAAGAAAGGATATATCTAAGGTTGATGCCTTGGACTACAGATAGCTCGAACGATCTAACTTGCCAATATTTTTCCTCCGAGGGTTGGGCCAGAACCATTTCCTAGATTTAGGTGAGAACCTTATTCCATATTTCTTCTGGAGTCAGGGATTGAAGCTTGAATATCCTATGTTTCTTCTCTTTCTAGGCTTCCCATGTAATAAATCCAGGTAAGAGGTTCCAAGATTTGTTTACAATAGGGTTTTAATTTATTATTATTGGCCATTGTTCTATGGTGTCTCTTATGGAGTTTTTATTGTGATGTAAGCATCGAAAGAGAATAAAGAGGAGGGTCCAAAGTTTTTCCATGTAAATGAAAGTATTTAAGAGGTTCTCTATTGTTTTCTCTTGATCCTAGAAAAAAGGGTGTTAGAAAATAAGTAAAAATTTGGAATAAAAATTCAAATTTCGAATCATTTCTTAAATTGTTCCGGATTTTGTCGTTAATCAATAAAATTTCACTTTAGGATTTCCATTTTATACACTAATAAAATTCGTTCTTATGTTTTGAAAGGGTGGATCAATCCTTAAACTTCAAAACTGATTCTTATCAAGATCGACAATTCGCGAGATTTCAGAGATTTTAAGTTGTGAAATGTTTAATCAAAGGTACAATTCACGTTTCAATTTCAACTTTAGGACTTTGTTATTCGATAGTCTAAGATTAAATGTTTAAAGGTATTCTTAACCCTGAAGTCGTGAAGCTATGGAATCCCAAAGTTCTAGAATATTTATTTATAAAGTAAAGTACTCACTTGATGTTTCCTATGCCACTTGGAATTATTTACATGTGGAGATACATGGCACTTATTTTGGCCATTTTTGGACACATAATTCACACATTTCAGGATGACACTTGTCACACATGTTCTCACAACATGACATCATATGTGACATCATCCTGCCACATCAGTATGGGAGATTTTCCTCTAGGATATCACATTATCAAAAAATCCAAGAAGTGCTAGAGTGCCAAAGTGCCAAAGCGTTGAAGTGTCGAAGTACCGAAGATTAAAGGTTAAGTAATGATTTATTAATCTCAATTAAGGGTAATTAATCACTTCGCAACTCTGGCCTTCAGGATAATTTTATCATTTTCTATTTCAAGAGTCTCGATTTCCAGAAGCGTTGAAGACTTAAAAAGATAAGCATTGGTTAATTAAGTAAATATTTATTAAAGATAATTAATCACTTTGTGGATTTGGCCTTCAGGACATGTTTAACATTCTCTGTTCAAATCCCTGAATGTTGAAGTGTCGAAATACTTACTTTCAATAATCACGATTATTAATGTAAATTAAATATGATTACTGTGAAATATTTGAATAAATTTCATGGCCGTCAAGTAATAAATATGCCATCTTTTAGCATGATTACCCTATCATTTGGATACAAAGTGTTTAATGTAAAATTAATTATCCTCTTAACTAGGATTTGATAAAAGATTTGAAATCTATATCATTTTTGTATTCACATTCAAAATTCTATCTCATATCTGCATTCGCATTCACAATATTTATTTTCTCACATGGGTGAATATCATCAGCAAGAAGTCATGGTGCCTCATAGGGGAGAAAGAAATAAATTCCATGATCAATTTACAGAGGAACCAACTCAAATTATGACCCGTATTCAGATATTGTTGCTCATTTAATAGGAAGTATCAAATGTTGGGTGCAATTTTATGAAATCCTCGAGGAACAGAAATCCAAAATTTTATATGAGTCAAGTGAGGGATAAGATGTGATAACCACAAATAATCTTAAAGATGTGGCCAATTCAGAGCTTCATAAAGTCACAACAAGGCCAAAATTGTTTCCCTATACAAACATGATGCACTGGGCTTTGGAACATGTGGATATACCGACCATAACCATCTACAACCATCAAAGGACTATTGTTTGCTCATTTCGACCTAAAGATATCCAGGTAATGTATAAATTGTCTAGTAATCCCAAATATGTTTACAATGCAGAATTTGTGAAGAAGTTTGAGAAAGAGGAATGTTTAGATTATGATAGAAGTGTCCATGACATAGTTAAAACTTGGTGGGGAAATGAAAAAAAAATTAAAGAAGATATTCATGATATATATTATATGACTTCTTGTGATACACATATTATGTACATAGATATGATGCTTTGTAGACTGCATGGAAATAAAATCCCTTCACATTTCATTGTATATTGGGTCCCTATTATTCATGAAGTTGCAGAAGGTTTTAATTTTGATTGGGGAAATTTGTTGTCTGATAACTTGGTCAAACAAATAGGGGTTTATACAAGTCATATGTCTAAAAGTGAACCATATCCTTTTTATATTTCAGAACATATTATGGATGCTATTTGTTACAAAACCCCTTTTCCCTTTGATGAATTAGAGTTGGAATCCAAAAAATTTTGAACCAATACATATCTATCATTACAAATTGTTGGAGGAAAATGAAAAAGATCATTTTTATGAAATTTTCCATATTGTTATCATTCCAATTCATTATGCTCTATATGGAAACCATCCTCCCAGGATCTCTAAGAAAATCATGGGAAATTTAGGAACAATTGAAGACTGGTGTAGCGCGGAGAGATTTTCTTATAACAAAGTGTATGGTTGTTTCACATCTCCTCATGCTTTACCAAAGTTTTCTCCAGATAGGCTCATTTGTAGGGAAGTTGAATACCAAAGAGTTTATGCGGGCATAACAAAATAATTGAAGGCAGAACATAAGGGATTATGGATGACTTATCCCATACAAGTTGGTGAATATTCATTGCCAGATTTTGGACATGCCAAAGTTGAAGCTTTAGCCTTAGGATATATTGTATTATATTCTAATGAATTCAAAAGACATGACCCTAATAAGGTGGTTGAAAATCATTTGGCTCAGTTTGGCATGAAAAAATTCTTTCATGAAGAATATCCATTTGATGATATTTTTAGAGGAGAAAATTTATATAATGAAGTTATATCTAGGTTCCAAAATCTTTCTGACAAAGAAAAATCATATTTTCTTAATTTCCAAAAGCACAGAAGGAGTTATTTGCCAAATATTTTACAAGCATAAAAAATTGTTACCAATAATGGTAATCCAACTTCATATGTTCTACCATCATCCAATCTGAAGAAACATGATTTTTCTTAGGTAAAAACCAAGGAAGTTAAAAAAACACTAGAGATATCATCCAAGGATACAACCATGACAAAATCAACTCTACCAGGTAATACGTTACAAGAAACATTAGAAATTTTTGAAGATTTTATGATGCATGGATATATTTTTCCTCAGATGACTTCAAACACTAAAACTCTTATAAAAGGTGTTACTTCTCAAGGGGAATCTTCCGCACTTGCAACCCCCATCCCATCTCTAACTCCTCTTGCAACAAGTTCTGGGATACCTGATTCAGACATCGTGAATGTAGAATATTTGACATCCATTGAACTAGAAGAAATGCCTTCATTATATTTCTTCTAAAGTATAAAAGGGAAAGTTATTGTACGAAGAGAAATTCAACAAAAAGGAGGAATAATTACTAAAAGGAAAAAAATGATATATGATGGATGGGGACAGAGTGACCTTGAATTCGCAAGAGAGGTAGAATATTCTCTGGGAGCTTTTGCAACAAATAATTTAGGGTCAGTAGATAAGTTAAGAGAGCATCTTCACCCGAAAAATATTTGAATAGACTAGTTATAGAATAATTTGAAGCAAACATAAGTGACTATTAAAGAACTAGTTAGCTTTGAATTAGCTCAAATTATAAGAAGTCATGATCATAAAAAAAAGGAACTATAATAGAAACCGAGAACAAGTTTCCAAATGCAACAAGTGCTGGAAAATAATTCTTCCAAAAATGAAGCATTAATTAGCCAATTGCAAGCCTGAATAAATACAATTGAAAGTACAATTATCAATAGCTTTGTCTTTAAGAAACAAGTCTTCGAGATCAATGAAGGATTGTAGATAGCTCAACAGAATTTCTATGAAATTTTGGAAATTATCCAGAAGCATTATCATGTCATTAATAATTCATTGCAAATTATTGCTGACAAAGAGAAAGAATCTAACACTGCTAGATCCAAATTTCAACAACTTATAGTTTGGAAGTAGAATCTCAATATACCAGGGCTTGTTCCATTTTTAGAGATTGAATAGTTAAAAGGAGAAATGGAATCAAAATCTTGGGATAATAGTATCAAAGAAAGAAAAAGATTAGATAAAGAAGAAAAATCTTCTTGTCTAAATGCTCTATTAGTTGTGGATGTAGAAATGACAGAAATTGATCTTGGCAATGTTCACTCTTTTATTGGTATAGTTGAGGTTGATAAAAGAAAAGAAAATTTCAAGAGGAATTAGGAAAGGATGCAAAATACTATATTACAAGTCAATCAATTTAATTTGTAGGTTTTAAATGATCTCCTCATCAAGAAAATCTTACAATATCATAATAATCAACATGCTACTATAAAAGTTCAAAAGAGTTTACCATTGGTGCATAAAAAGGTTTTTACCTTTGAATTAAATGTTAATATGGAACCCTATAAGTTTGTAGTTTCATTATTAAACTTGCACACTCAATACAAAGATCAACAAAAGACAGTTTCATCTACGAGAAAAAAGTGAAGAGATAATCCTTCAAACAACCAACAAGCAATGAAGTTTCTAGGAAAAATACAGATGTTCAAATGTTTTGTAATATTTAGTTATCGTAGTATTTAAAATATTTTCTTCTATTTTAAGATCTAAAAGTGTGAAGTCTAACTGATTTTGGTTAAGACAAAAATTGTATAAATAAACGCTTTGGAGATATTATAATGGATTTTCGTCTCCTGATGTAAAGAGAGACTCTTTAATACAAATTCCTACTCAGGAAGACAAATATTCTACTTCTCATTTCTTTGTGTTGTGTGTTTTCTATGTGTTGCAACTTTATCATAATTCATATTCTTCAGTCTATGGTGTTTAAGGAATGAATGACTGCAATTTAGTAATACATCTATTGTGGTTCACTTAATTAGATTTCTATTCAGGTATAACTTTTCCTATGTTTTACTATGAGTGAAACAAGACCTATATATGTATAGATGTTCTCATCTTAGTTCATCTTTTAAACATACATTTCATTTTCTTCTATTGAAAATAAGGTAATACTTATTAACATTGGATACCTTGCTTTGTTTGTCAATTTGTTTTTCTATAATTCTACTTTTCATCTCTTGATTATTGATAAAAATTAAAAGAAAGATATACTGACTCTATATTTCTAAATTATTCGAGTATTAAAGTTTCATTCTAAGCTAAAGGTAGAAAATTACCGTGAAAGAAAATATTATTAAATTTGGACTTTTGACATTGTTCTGTGTGCGCAGAATAAATATCAGGAACAATAGAGGGTATCGTGAGGGGCCCAAGAAACCCTGTTTGCATAAATTGTCCCAAGTGAGATATTTGTTTAGGGAAATCAAACAAAGGAAGGTCGAAACTTTCAACCGAATATTTTATTTCCAAATCTTGATCTAAATCTAGGCTTGAGAAAGCTTGTTGTGCTGGGAAACTATCTCATATGTTTCTTTAGTTGTGTAGGTTCCAGAATATTTGTTGCACCATCGAATTTGGTCATATTTTTCATAGATACGAATCCTCCTTTGTTGAGTACCTATAGGTAACCCTATATGGTTTTTTTGATGATCTTCTCGGTTTGCTTATTTTGGACGTATTTAGTTTGCGAACCTGAAGGGGCATTATTCATTTTTATGATCTTCTCGGTTTGCTTATTTTGGACGTATTTAGTTTTCTAGAGTTTGGCCCATTGAGTTCGGGGATCATTTATACAACGCCACCATATATTATCCCCCAAGGTTAGATTGAGAGTTTCTATATCCCTCAATGCCAAACCTCCTTTCATATTTGGAAGACAAACTATTTCCAACTCCACTAATTCTCAATTTTTTTTGTTTTTCGAGCTTCCCCATAAGAATTATCTCTGTAAATTTCTTATCACTATAAGAATATATTTTGGATCTGCTATGACTGAGAGACAGTAGATGGGCATTTCTTGAAGGACTAACTTGATGAGGATGAGTTTTCTAGCTATGTTGAGTGAATGAATGGACCAATTTCCTAGTTGTTTTTCCATATTTTCCAAGAGGTTCTCCAAAACAAAATTCTTTAATGAGTTCTATGTTAGGGGAACTCCCAAGTATTTTGGCGTAATATTTCTTAGTTGGAACCCTAAGAGACTTGTTAGATGACGTTGAATTGATTGAGGGGTGTTGAAGAACAAGATGTTGGCTTCTCTTCATTGACACATATCCTTAAGGATTTTGAGAAGTCATGGAGGACTTGCTTAATTAGGAGGGCTTCCTTCAGAGTTGGACTAGCCATTAACATTGTGTCATCTAAAAATTGTTGATTCATGGCTGGAGATTCTTCTCCATGGAGAGAGAGCCACTTCTACTTTCTAAGCACCACTTCTTCCTTGATATCCCTTCCCAAGCATTCTTCCATTAAGATAAAGAGGAAGGGAGAGAGGGGGTCTCCTTGAAAGATACCTCTGGTTGGGGAGAAGGTCGGGGAGGGGGAACCATTAACTAAGATATAAACTAAGGTCATCGAGATCAGTGATTTAACCCATTGTAACCAATTTTCACTGAATCCAAAAGTGGTTAGGATGTTGAAGATATAGTTATAGTTAAAGCTATCAAAGGATTTTGAAAGGTATAATTTGATGAAAATTCTAGGTATCTTGGAGGAATTAAGGGAGTGGATTAGGTCATGTGTTAGGATTATACTGTTTAGGATTTATCTTCCTTCCACAAAACATGTTTTCTCTAGGGATATTAGGGAGGGAAGGAGGGGTTTTAGTCTATTCATAATGATTTTGGATATGATCTTTTAGATAACATTACAAAGAGATATAGGGAAATTTTTTCTGGGGTTTTCTACCTTGTCTTATTTAGGAATGAGAGTCAGGAAGGTAGTGTTCAAAGCTGGGAGGACTTTTTGTATTTTCTGGAGTCTTCCACTGCTTCCTAGACTTCATTCTTTATTACTGGATAGTAGGATTGGTATAATTCCACTGTGAATCCATCAAGTCCAAGAGATTTCTCTGTTGGAATCTCCCATATCACTTTCTCCACCTCTTCCATGGTGTCTGACCTCATCAGGGATTCATTATGATTTTCATTTATCATTTTTGGAATATGTTGGGTAATATTTCTAATTGCTTCCTTTCGATTCGGCTGAGGTTCTTGCATTAGATTTATGTTGTATTTAAGAAGTTCTAATTGGATATCCTAGTGGTTTCTTAATTTTTTACCCTGTTGGTATTTTAGAGAGAATTGTTTTTTCTGATGTCTTCATTGGATCATCGAATTGTGGGAAAACTTTGAGTTTCTCTCACCTTCCTATAGCCATAGGACTCTTGATTTCTATCTCCAAAGTATTTCCTCGTTCTTATCTATGATTTCTATTTGGGCAATCAATGAGACTTCTTCCCCTACTATCTCCTAGGAGCGCCCTAAAATGATCATCTGATGTTGGTTTTGTTTCATTCTTTCTTGTAGTTGTTTTTTGACATGAAATATGTTCCCAAATTTTTATTTATTCCATATATTGATTTGTTGTTTCAAGTTCTTTATTTGTTGTTGGAATCTAAACATCGGGGAGACTGAGTTGACTGTCGTTATCTTCCACCAGGAGGGAAAGTTAGAGTGGAAGGAAGGATCCTTCAGCCAAAAGGATTCAAAGTGGAAGGGTTGGGTATTGGGGCTTGTTGGGATGCCAATGAGGAGTTTGATGGGCCAATGGTCCGACCCATGATAGGGGAGAATGGTGGCTTTTATGGCATAGTTTCTTTGAAGAAGAGATTCTGAGATGAGAACGTGATCCAAATAGGATGCTATATGGTGTTGTCCCACTCGTTGGTTTCTCCAAGTAAAGGTTCCATTAGTGGTATCCCAATCTACTAGGCCTAAGATGCTAATGGTTTCTTTAAATTTATCAGAGTCTTGATCTAGATGGTTTAAGCCTCCGCTTATATTTGGGAGAGAAGTTATTATGTTAAGGTATCCCCCTTTGATCCAAGTTGACTTTCTAAGAGAGGAGCTAAATGGGAGAGAGATTGCATAAAGGTTAATTTATCTTGCATAATTTGAGGTTCGTAGACATTGGTGATATAGACATATTGGTCAGATCCTATTGGTTGGAATTTTTTTGATATAGTACGTCAAGTGGTGAAGAATGAGGAGAGGGAGATGTTTTTGGGGTTCCAAAGGATGGCCAAACCACCTGATGCCCTTTCCACATATACTACTATGAAATTGCAACCTCTCGAGCATATCGTGGCCATTTTTTCCATAGTTATGGATGTACATTTGGTTTCTTGTAACAACATTATATAAGTTTTTTCATCATATATCAAGGTCTTTAAGAATCTTTTCTTACTAGGACTATTAAGGCATCTTACATTTCATGAGATGTATTTCATTGGGAAGGTCGGGGGTGTGAAGAGAATTTTTCCTCCATGCTCTTAATCCTTCCATAATTTAGAAGAAGTTCTCCCAATTCTTGTAAGAGTTGCTTGTTGGATGGCCTTCCTCTTTTTTTGTCATCTTTTGGAGACTTGATAATTTATTTTCTTGAAGTGTTCTTGATTCCTAAATATGTAGGTATAGGGTTCTTACATTTTTGGGTCACTGCTCCTTTCTCTTTATTCCTTGATTTGATCAAGGAAATTTGCAATAGTCATATTTGTTGATTTGGCATCGAGTGCTCCTATTTCCATTCACATGTTGTTTCTATGCCTTGCATGTATATATATTCTAGATCCATGTATTCCAGTTTTTCTTGCTCCACTTTTAGGGGTTCAGTGGGGACCATTAGATCATATTGGTCCTGTATCTAGGGGTTAGAATTAAGGGAAGAGGGGAAAAGAATAGAGGGAAGGTTCATTTATTGACCACATTGGGCACTTGGTTGGGTCTCTACTGAGGGGATTGGGCCAGGTACTTATTGCTCTAAGCAGTTTTCTAGCAAGTCAAAACTGTCACTGGTGCGGGGGACTTTGGGGTTGGGTTGGGTAGGTATTTTCTTTTAGGTTTTGCACTTTTCTTAGACTTTTTGAAAACATGACTCATCCTTTTCCAATTGGGGTTTGGGGGGATTTTTTTTCTTATTTAGGGTACATTCCTAGAAAAGGTTCCTGTGATCATGCCATTGTAGTATTCCAGATATAAAATAGTATGCAGAACATAAATATTTTAGCTAGAAATGGAAAAAAAAAATGATATAACCAGAACGATGCCAGAATAATACCATAATAACACCAAAAAGAAAAACTTGATTAATGATATCAATGCTCACTTGCCTCTTCGAGCGGGCAACCTATAATAGAGAAGATCTTTATTACAATAATATCCAAGACAAAACTTCTCATACCCTCTATTCATATTTATACTAAATTTGTCTATCCAAAAAAATAATCTAGAGGAAGATCCTTCTAGAAGTGGAAGCTTCTATTAGGTCTTCTTACATTTGACTTATTCTTCCTTATTGCTAGGAGTTATAAATATTGTCCTTTATTACATGGAAATATATTATTATACCTACATGAGGGGTTAGGGAGGTTAGGTCCATAACATGTCCTCCCCCTTAAAATCATCCTTTTCCTCAAGGCTTGAGATGAGGAAATTGATGCAGAATGGTAGTTGGTTCCCAAGTGGCATCTTCTTGAGTTGTATCTTTTCATTGGAATAACACTTCCTTGATGGTGCACTGACACAAATGACGCTCACGCTGGTCCAAAACTACTTGCGGCTACACCTAGATGGAGCCTTCTTCATCCAACTCAGGAAGGCTGGTTTGAGTTTGGAACTTAGTTCCAATCACCTTCTTTAAGAAGGAGACATGAAAAACAACATGGATCTTAGAATGACTGAGAAAAACTAACTAAGAGGCCACTTGTCCCTCATGCTTGAGAATGGTATAAAGACCATAAAATTTGGGTGTCAGTTTCTAGCAATGGTCATCCTTGAGGTAAGTTTGTTTATAAGGTTGCAGTCAAAGAAACGCCCGCTCTCCTTCAACAAATTGACGTTTAGAGTGACCTTGATCTTCTTGTTGCTTCATGCAATTCTAGGCCATGAACAAATTCTCTTTGAGGGTATGAAGAATAACCTCTTGAACTGTAAGCATTTGGTCAACCTCCTAGACCTTCGAGACACCTAGCAGGTATGAGAAAAATGAAGGTGAATTTTGTCCATATACTGCTTCAAAAGGATTCATGTGTGTAGTTGTATGGTAAGAAGTGTTGTACCACCATTCAGCTAGTGGTAACCATTGAGCCCATTGATTTTTCCTTTATGATGAAAAACACCTCAAATATGTTTCCAAACACTTGTTGACAACTTCAGTTTGACCATCAGTCTGGGGATGATAAGTTGTGTTGATATGAAATTGTGTTCCCTATATCCTGAATAGTTCTTGCCAAAAATTGCTGGTGAAAGTGGGGTCTCGATAAAAAATAATAGAATGAGGCCTGACATGAATCTTGAAGACATGATCCATAAATATTTGAGCCATAGTGGAGGTGGTAAATGGGTGTTCAAGAGAACATAAATGAGCATACCTGGAAAGACAATCAACGACCACTATGATGAATGATTTATTTCCTGAGTTAGGTAACCCCACAATAAATTCCATAGAGATATCCCTCCAAATAGCAGGCGGAATCAGAAGAGGTTGTAGTGTGCCAGGAGATTTGATTATTTCTCCCTTGTTGCATTGATAAACATCACATTATGCCACAAAATTGCAAACATCCTATTTTAGACCATCGCAGAAAAAATAATGCTTGACCTAGTCATAGGTTTTGGTAAACCCTGAGTTCCCAGCTATGGGTGTAGAATGAAGCTTAGAAAGTACAGTGGATTTAAGTTGTCAATATTTACTTAAATACAAATAGCTTTTGTAGTGAATCTCATCATTGTGCCAAGAGTACCCTGGGGAAACTGGAGAATTGGCCTGTAAATGTTGGATAAGGTGCAAAATTTTGGGATCTTGTAGCCATTCCTGGAGAACAACTTGGAGCTAATCTGGTACAATGAAGGAGAGAGAAAAAAGGGACCCTTCATATTCATATTTTATTTAAAGTGAATTAACAACCACATTGTCTTTTCCTTTCTTGTAAATGATCTCATAATCATATACAAAGAGATTAGTCACCCATTTTTGTTTCTCCTGGGAGGAAGGGTGTTGTTCCATAAAATACTTGAGAATTTGATGATCTGTCTTAATTTGGAAGTGCTTCCCAAATAGATAAGAGTGCCAAAGATCCACTCTATGTAGAATAGACAACATTTCCTTTGTGAAGATTGATTTTCCCAAATGTCGCTCTGAGATTTGTTTTTTGGTAAAGGCCAAAGGTTGACCATATTGCATAAGGACTGCTCCAATTCCTCTCCCGGAAGCAACACATTATGGGACAAAGGTCTTTGTGAAACCAGGAAGGGCCAGGATTGGAGTGGTGCACATGGCCTCCTTCAAGGTTTGAAAGGCTTGATCAACTGTGGGTATCCAAGTGAAAGAATTATTTTTAAGGAGAGAAGTGAGAGGTGCCACAATTTTTCCATAATTCTTAACAAACTTGAAATAATAGCCTATTAAACTGACAAATCCCTCAAGATTTTGAGAGTCTTTGGTGAGGCCAATCCTTCATAGATTCAATCATTTTAGAATCCACTCTGGCACCTTCCTTTCAAACAATATGACCCAAGTAATCGACTTCTGAGGCTCCAAAATAACATTTATATTGTTTGAGGAAAATTGGGTGCTAAGAGATTAAATGTAGAAATCGATCCACATGAGAAAGATGGGATGTCCATGTTTTACTATAGATGAAGATATCATCAAATAAAACTAAGACAAAATTACGGAGAAAAAGATGGAAGACATGATTCATGAGGCTTTGGAAAGTGGAAGGAGAATTACACAAGCCAAAGGGCATGACCAAAAACTCATAGTGGCCCTCATGAGTTCAAAATGCAGTATTAGGAATATCTATCACATTCATATGTATCTGGTGGTAGCTAGAATGGAGATCAAGGTCAGTAAAGAACAAGGAACCACTCAATTCATCTAAGAGGTCATCAATGATAGGAATGGGAAATTTCTCTTTGATGGGGAGTTTGTTGAGGGCACGAAAGTTAGGAAACATGCGCCAAGAGCCTTCTTTCCTAAGGACCATGAACATAGGAGAAGAGTAGGGGCTCGTACTGGGATGGATAACACCTGCGGTGAGAAAGTCTTGAACAATTTTCTCAATTTCAATTTTTTGGGAAAAGGAATGATGATAGGGACAAATATTTGGAGGGAGGCTACCAGGGACAAAGGGAATGGGATGATCATGAACACCATGGGAAGGAGGAATTTCCTAGGGAGTGGAAAAAAAAACTTAATATTTGGAGAGGATGGATTGGAGGTCCTGTGACACAGAGTGTGTTTCATTGGATTGCATGGCATGGAGTCATTCAATAATGCTAGAATGACCTTTTTTGAGGAATTTTTCCATGCGATGGGAATTGATGATCTCTAGGGAACTGATGATGATTCCTTGGAACTTATATGACTGTCCCTTCTGGTTGAATTGCATGGTTAATTCCTTAAAATTCATGAGAATGGGACCTAGAGTCCTTAGCCATTTTTCACCCAACACAATGTCACAACCACCCATGTTTATAGAAAACATATGAGATTTCATGTGGTACTGACCAATTTGGAGACACACATTTTCATAATTCCCCCCACATTTCATCGACCCACCATTGGCAATCATGATTTGAAAATTATTGATGACGTGGATATAGCAATTAGTTTCTTAGGAAATGCGGCGATGAATAAAGTTATGGGTGATTCCACTATCAACAAGGATGATGACCTTCCGATGCTTAATGTATCCAATTATCTTGAGGGTTTAGGGAGCAGAGAACCCAGTGAGAGCATTCAGAGAAATGATCGATTCGACTCTAGGAGGGTTAGAGGGTGGGGTCATGTTAGTGGGTTCAGGTGACTCGGCCACAGAGGGGGCCTCGACATCATCTTCCGAAACATCCTCAAAGATGGCCATAAAATGATTTTTTTCCTGACACTTGTGACAAGGAAAATATTTTTCATCACAATTATAACAAATGCCTTTTAGTTGGCATTCAACCTTTTCCCCTGGTAAATTTCTGGATCTTTAGTAGAGTAGAAGAAGGAGTGGGAGTGACTAGTTTAGGGAGAGGAATAGATGGTTTTCGGGTTTGAGAAGAGACAACATGTTGTGCTTCCTTAGATCATTTAGTATCTTCCACCCAACTCAGAGGCTGAGCCATGAGGAGATGGGCATGAATCTCATTCTTGAGGGCTCTGATAAAACATTCTCAGAAAAAAGCATCAAAGATTCCCTTTGTACGGAAATCCAATCACTCAAAATTGGTTATAAAGTATTCAACTATGCTATATTGTTTCAACTTTTTCGAAAAACCTAAATGGTTGGTGTCAGTTTCAAAGAATTCATAAAGATTTGCCAAAAATTGTCTCCAAGCCACATACCCTTAGCGAGCATTTTTTCTCCATTGCCACCATTGCCAATGTTCTTGATCTAGATGGAGAACAACATACCGTAGTTTGGCCAACTCATCTGTAATGCCATACAAAGAGAAATAATTTTCCATTTCAGTTACCTAGCCAGTGGGATCTGAACCATCAAATTTGTTCACATCCACACGCAGAAGGCGTAGGCCACACTGAAAATGATGGGGATGAAAAGTATGGGAATTAGAGGAAGTTTCACCTTTAGAGTGCAAAGGTGTGTCAGAGGAGGGAAGATCTGCATAGATATTTATCTTGGCACAGATCATTGTAGTGAAGGATGCAATTTGAGTAGTGAAGGATGCAAGCTGGGTAGTGAGGTCCTATTTGATGGTTTCCATTTTGGTGTCGATGGAGGAATGCATGTTTTTATTGATGGTGACAAAATTAGCACTGAGCTACCTCACTTCGTGTTGGGTATCTATGAAATTATAGGAAAAGCTATTGAAGAGAGATTCCAAGTCTGGGCTATGGGTGTGGGACATGATGTAGAGGGACAATAAAAAGGGACGAGCGGGACCATACAGATAATGAGTTATGAGTGAATTGTATCACAACGACTAGGGCAACGAGGGGAATCCAATGGGGTAAGGCCCAAATAAGGGTGTTGGAAGGGGTTGGTTCCACAAAATTATTTTTTTATTGAAAAATGATAGGTATGACTACGAGTGTTGTTTTCAGTGGAACTATAGCAGTCAGGTGACTGATCAGTTTATCTATGGAGGGATTCAGGATATCTAGGTTGATCCGTATACAAGTGTTTTTGGATGCATTACCACTCTAAGGGGTACCAACATGGGTTACAAGGATGGCCAACACATGTGCGCTTAATTACCACTTGTATTTCATGCATGTATGACTCCTGAATCGCAACTTTATGCATGTAATAATTGATCTCTATAGCTTTAAGATGCCAGAATACGTCTCTACCTTGAAAAAATTTACTCACAATTTTATGCCAAGGAAGGTGCTTTGATACCACTTGTAGTATTCCAGATATAAAATAGTATGCAGAACATAAATATTTTATCTAGAAATGGCATAAAAACAATGATATAACTAGAACAATGCTAGAATAATACCAGAATAACACCAGAAAGAGAACCTTGATTAATGATAGCAATATTCACTTGCCTCTTCTATGGGGAAACCTCTAGTAGAGAAAATATCTATTACAGTAATATCCAAGACAAAACTTATCATACCCTCTGCTCCTGTTTATACTAAATCTTTCTATCCAAAAGAACAATCTAGAGGAAGATCCTTCTAGAAGTAGAAGCTTCTATTAGGTCTTCTTACATTTGACTTATTCTTCCTTATTGTTAGGCCTTATTAATATTGTCCTTTATTACATGGAAATATATTATTCTACCTATGTGAGGGGTTAGGGAGGTTAGGTCCCTAATAGGAATTTTCTACACTGAAAGGAAATATGTTCATAATCCAGGGTCTGGAGCCAGTCTACATCCCTATATATGAGGCATATTGATGCTGGCAGAGCTTTAGAGACATTGAGGTAGACATAGATCTTGGCATAGGAGGTATAGTTACCTTGAAGGGTGGCCTCTCCAATCCTGACAAATGATCCAAGAGTGTTTCCAATACCCTTTAGAATTTTTGTGTGCCAGTACTCCTGCGGGAGCGAGTACAATCTGATACATACTGAATATGTAATGAAATCTTCCTTTTTTGGGATAAATTTCTCTTTATATATCCACATATATATACCAACAGATTTGAAGAAGTACAAGTCTACTTGGAAGACTCTTTCTCAGACTTCAACCAGGTTGAAGATGGCCATAAAGAATCCTTTGGATCCTAGTTTGAGGGAGACATCCCATTTTGGATTCCATCTAGTTTTGATCCACCACATGAGGACTTTCTATGATGGCCAAAGTCCCATGAATTTCCATATGAGGGAATGATCTTGCATGTATTGAATGTCCTCCCCCAGATGGGGTGACAATATTTTGTACTTCAAAATTTCCTCTGATTGCAGGATGCAATTCGATGGGATTTTCTTGTCCGATTTAGGGTTCTCATGGTTCTGATATGGAAGAGATTATGAGCTTTTCGGCGATTTCTTAGTTTCCTTTGTTTGTTTCGTTTCTATTGGGTTGGATGGAATTGAGGTGCTAGGATTGAGGTAAGGGGTCTGGGTTGGTCGACTACTGCCAGACACTACATTTCGGAAATAGGGGGCAACTCCTCCTTGAGCAGGGGCCACCATTTCTAGTTCAAGAGATCATAATAGGGTTTAAAATTTCCAGACCTATTTTTCCCTCGTTTTTAGAACCAATCTCGTGTTAATATTTCAATCGATATTAGGCTCCATTGAAATTTTGGATTTCTTTTGTTATTGTACATCATACTCTTAATTTTTTTCCTACCAGTAATAGGTCTTCCATTCTAGGTTATTATCTCTCTTACTAAAAGGAATTTTGTTGGATTTATATATCTTGTATGACTTGTATCGTATGGTTAGTATAGCTTAGATGTCTTAAATTTTAAGATCGAATACTGGCAAT
>JASDQU010587121.1:15992-36767 GCA_032191745.1 Picea mariana | reverse complement strand
CACCAAAGAGGGAGATATATTTCTCTATTGATTTAGTGTCAGAAACTACCTCGGTGTCAAAAACACCTTACATAATGAGTACAATAGAATTAAAAGAATTACAAATGCATTTGGAAGAATTGTTGAAGAAAGGGTACATACATCCAAGTGTTTCACTTTGGGGAGCACAAACACTTTTTGTCAAAAAGAAAGATGGAACTTTGAGACCGTGTATTAATTTTCAGCAACTGAATAAATACACTATAAAGAAAAAGTACCCTCTACCCATAATTGATGACCTCTTTGATAAGCTAAGAGGGAAAAATATGTTTTCAAATATAGACTTGAGACCAGGATACCATCACGTAAGAATCAAGGAAGAAGACATAAATAATACAACCTTTAGAACTAGGTATGGGCATTATGAATTTGTAGTGGTGCCATTTGGACTGTGCAATGCACCTGTTGTCTTTATGTGATTAATGAATGGCATATTCATAAATTATTTAGATACATTTTGCATAGTATTCCTGGATGACATACTAGTCTATTCTAAGTTAGAAGAAGAGAATGAACACCACCTAAGACTGGTATTGGAAGTGCTTAGACAACATAAATTGTATGCCAAGTTGATTAAGTATTTTTACCAAGAACAGATCCATTACTTGGGACACATTATTTTAGAACAAGGTATAGCAGTAGATCCATAGAATAATGAATCCATTAGAGGATGGCCAATACCCAGGAATGTTTCATAAGTCATATATTTTATGGAATTAGCTGGTTACTACAAACGATTTATAGCAGTGTTCTCTAAGATTTCTCATGCCATCACGTCTCTAGAAAAGAAGGGAATTAAATTCAAATGGACATCTGAGTGTGAAGAAAATTTTAATTTTTTGAAGGAATTACTTACTAGTCCACCTATTTTAAATATTGTTGACCCAAATGGAAGTTTTGTGGTATGTATAGATGCATCCAAGGAAGGACTTGGTGGAATCCTCACTCAAAATGGACATTTCATTGGTTATGAGTCCAAAAAGATTAAATAACATGAGAGGAAATATGCCACAAATGACTTGGAACTTGATTCCATTGTTCACACATTGAAGATGTTGAGGAATTATCTCATGGGAAAGAGATTTGAATTAAGAACAAACCACAGTGTTTTGAAATATCTTTTTGAACATCCAACTTTGAATTCCATGCAAACGAGATGACTAGAATTTTTAAGTGAATACGATTTTGACATCAAGAATATCAAAGGGAAAGAATTTTTTTTTGTCGATGCACTTAGTAGAAGAGAACATCTCATGCATGCTACAACTCTCAGTATGTATCAACCATATTTAAGTATAAGAATTTTAGATGTTGTTGTTATAGATCAACTGATCCGGATTATTTTCGACATGAAATGAGAGCAGAGATATAATAAAAAAATGCACAGAGATATTGCATATATTCAATAATATAACAAAAATGTATCAGAGATGCAACCATAAACACAGATATACAATAATACATGATTTCTATTAATCAAAGAAATGTACAGAGACTGTAAAAATATAGAGTGAAAAACTCGCTAGAATGGTGGCAGCTTATCTCTGAGAAGAGATGTGATGGCTACTCGCATTCACAAGAAGATCATTACAATGAGGCTCTGAAGGACTTTTTACAATAAAAGAGAATTCCAAAAGTCCTAGACATCCAAAAACCTAACCCTAGGAGATGAAGCGCCAAAAGTCGTGTGGGCCCCGTTTGGGTAAGCTAGTACATCAACTTGCCGGGATAGTAACTTTTGCATACGATCTTTGTTTCAGGCGTATGATAGCTCATTGGAAAGGTATCATTGAGGAGATTCATTTTGGGGGCTCAATCATGCCTTTTTCTATCATTGAGAACCTCGATCTCAAAAAACCTTCATTTAGGCCCTCAAAATGGCCCCGGAAGTTAAAACCTGCTAAAAATAGTAAATTGCCAAAATTGCCAGAAAGTTGTTTTGAGCCAGTTGGAAAAGGTAGGTGGCCACTGATATCCACCTGGATCATCAACATTACCTATAGGTAAGGGAAATCTTACAGCAAGAATATGTACATCATAAAATGAAAGAGTATGAGATGAAAGAACATGGATTACTTATGCATAAAAATAGAATTTATGTTCCTAGTTCCAGAGAACTTAGGAATTTGGTACTAAAAGAAATGCATAATGTTCCATATGTTGGACATCCCAGTTACTAGAAAACAATTGCAGTAGTAAGAAGCCAATTCTTTTGGCTTGGAATGAAAAAGGACGTTGTTGATTACATCGCTAGATGTATGGAATTTCAGAGAGTGAAGGATGAGCATAGGCACCCAACGAGTTTTCTACAACCCTTACCAATTCTAGAGAAGAAACGGGAAGTGGTAACCATTGAATTTATAACAGAATTACCTAGGACAAAAAGAGAACATGAGTCGATCATGTTAGTGGTTGATAAATTGACAAAGGCTGCTCATTTTGTTCATGTAAAAAAAACTCATACAACAACTAATATTACAAAACTTTAGATGAAAGATATTGCTAGGTTGCATGGGATACCTAAGGAAATTATCTCAAACAAAGATAAAAATGTTTACTTCAAATTTATGGAGGGGATTGTTTAAAGGATTTGGTACAAATCTAAACTTTATCAAAACATACCATCCAAAGTCAGATGGGTAGACAGAGAGAGTCAACCAAGTAATTGAAGACATGTTGAGGATGTATATAATGGATAATCCATCTAAGTGGGAAGAGTACTTGCAATTGGTTGAGTTTTCCTATAATAATGGGTATCAAGCTTCATTGAAAATGAGCCCATTTGAAGCTTTGTAAGGTAGGAAATGAAATACTCTAGCAAGTTGGGACAACCCAACAGACATAGTGGTACTTGGGCGATAATTTTTCAAGGACATGGAAGAACATATGGTTAGGATTAAGCATGATTTAAAGGCAACTCAAGATAGACAAAAAGTTTATGTAGATAAGAATAGGACAACTAGAGAATTTAAAGTGGGGAAGCATGTGCTTTTAAAAGTGAATCCCAAGAAGATCTCTTTGAAGTTGGGTAGTTGTACAAAGCTGGCAACTAGATTCTATGGTCCATTTGAGATATTGGATAGAATAGGGATAGTTTCATACATGCTTGCATTGCATGCTTCCATGAATGTGCATAATGTGTTTCATCTCTCTTTGCTGAAAAATTATTTACATGATCCTAACCATGTTATTGATTGGCATGTGATTCAGGTAGAGGCAGAGGAAGGATTTCATGTCCAACCGATGCGATTAGAGAACAAAAAATTCAAAATTCTCTAGAACCAAGTCATAGAGCTGGTAAAAGTCCAGTGGACCTTCTACGGTCCTACAGATGTTACTTGGGAGAATGAAGATCCCATGCAGGCAGAGTACCCGCAGTTTTTTAATAAATTTTGGAATTTTGATTCTTGTTTTGTATATGCACTGAGGACAGTGCCAAAATAAGGGGGAGGTAAATGTAATACCCCGGTTTTGAACCTCGTATTAAATATTGTATTTTTTTAATTTATGAAAGGCCAGAGTGCCTAAAAAATTATGAAGAGGCCAGTGTGCCTAGGAAATGTAATGTTTTGATCATTATTAATATAAAAAACATCATTCGATGATAGACATACAAGGAAAAGAGTTATAGGGGGATATTATTCCACAAGAGAGGGGGCTTGAGGAGTTGAGTACTTATTTTATAATTTATTTACCCATTTCGAGTTTTAGTGGAGAATAACAATTACATGAGCTTCTTGGGGAAGACCATGGGGTTCCTTAATTCCAAGAAGTACATAAACCCATCATTGGTTTGTGGTTGGGGTTGGATTTTTTTGTTTGGGATTTTTTGGTTCCTTCACACTTTCTCATTCATTTTCCATCATTCTCACCTTTTCATTTCTCTTTTTTTCTCCATGCATCCCTTCACCTACTCATCCCATCTGATTCGAGAGCTGATTGGGGAAGGAAACTAAATTGATGAGAAAATCCATAGTCAATGGTTGTATAGATTGTTGGTGTATTCTAACCAGGATTTGGTTCCTACATGTCTATGACTCCTTGGCCCATGTTTCAGTTAACTCATAGATGTGAGTCCTGAGAGTCCCAACAGGGAGATTCTTTACCAGAAGCACTAGAGCCTTGGAAGAGATGGACATCCTGAGGGAATGTGTGGCAGATAAGGGAGCCCATTCTCTTGGGTTGTGCAAACTGGGTAGAATAGATTTGGTGTACTTTGGATTGCTGTGAGTGTTGAAAGGCTTTTGAGATCTTGAGGTATTACTGGCTTGGGAAGTCGAGTGGCACCCTGGAATTTGTCCTTGTGGACTCATAGCCCTAGCTCGAGGGTGACACTACTTATGAGACTTGGAACAATAGTGTCTATGGTTGGGTGGAACATCCTTGGTCTGCAACCATTTGGTGTATTGTTTTTAGAAAATATAAGTGCTCTCTATTATGGTTATTTACCTGTGTATGATTTATTCCACTTTGTATTTATTTCTCTTTGTATTTAATATTTAGACTATGCATGCTTTCTAGTTATCATTGTGCATGGCTTAGTTTATGTTGTGGCATGTATTAGCACTAAAAGTCAACTCAAGACTTCTGTTGAGTCAAGCATAGCACACCTTGTTTCAAACTGTTCAATAGGGGTCTTAAGATGGAGAAATCCTTGCTTGGTTTGAAAGGGAATAATGATATGATCTATTAAGATCACTTACCTAGGTGCAACAAGTCAGGTAAACAAAACTAATGGCTAAAGGTTTAATATTTTAGGTGAAGTGATTTGAGATAAGGGGAAAAACAAAACTGATAAATCCACCAATAAAAAATCTTGTTCGAAATAAGATTTAAGGAGATGAAAGACCAATGTGGAAAAGATTAATAAAAACCGTTTAAAGAAACCTTCTAAGCACAAAAGAATTTTTCATAAGCTTGTATAACATCAACAAAGTGTTTCAGAAGAAAACATGAAGATGATAAACATAGAAAGAATACAAACTAGCCATTAACTTCATTAGCAACTGAAGACTTTAAATAGGCAAGATAGAACAAAACAATCTTTAGAAAGGCAATATCAAGCCAAAAACAAGGATCCAACCCTTTTTTCTTATACTTCATCAAATATATAGAGTTTTACATTAGTTTCAAACATTTATGATCAATTTGATATCTAGGGATATCTCGAAGTAACTCTTGCAAACCTTGAGGGAGAATTTTTCCTATATCTATTGATACAGAGAAAATAGAAAACAGTTACAACTTAGATCCTATAATATAGAAAATAGTTTTGCATAAACATAGGTCTTTTTTTGAATTGATTACACCTAGCTGGTACACTAAATCCTTCATGAGATCCACCTAATCCTCTGTGATCCACCTGATCCTCTGTGATCCACTTGTTTTCAACACTTGACAATAATAGATGACTGATATGTATTTTCATCCAACAAAAAAAGGTTGTAAATCAATGTTTAAAGGGATCTCGTACTTTCTTTTTAGATTCCACATCATATTCACCTCATCATCTATTGTTCCCATCACAAAAAATGAAATTCTGTGCTTTTTCTGCAAAACCAGCTGCTACAGGTGTTCCTGTAGCGCCATTGTTTTTCCTGTGAAGAGTGCTTCGGGAACTTCCTGTAGCGCTCTTTTAAAACTCGATCTTAATACCCTTCATTATTTTTCTTTCCCATATTACAACCAATCATTACTCAAGGAAGATAATACCTCGAGCTCATGAAAACCAAAAAGGTTTTTATCAAGCATCCATCATCATAAGTCAAAAATTAGGTTTTTGCATAAACATTTAGGATCTCAAATTGAAACTTCTCCCTGGAAAATGGATTTAGCTGCCTCAACTAACAAATCCAGATTTGTTGTTTTCTTGTAGAAAATATATTTTTTCCTATAGGATCCTTTTTGTTTGTTGTTAGATCCTCTTTCTTTAGTTTCTTCTTCTCAACTGTGATTTTAGAAACCTTATTTCTTGTTGATGGCTTTTCATTAGGGTGTATAGGCTCTTCATTAATTACTATGACCTTATATTTGATTGTAGGGTTGTACATGGCTTTAGATTTCAATCTAAATTTGTTTTGTGGCCTAGTACTCCTTTTCCTTAACAAAATTTTGTATCTATCAACATCCTCTTCAGAAGAACTAGAACTAGGAGGAACAATCTTAGGAATGGGTTATTCAACTTGTACAAGGTTTGGATGTACCTCTACTATTTTAGGTTCTTAAATTTCATTCAAGATCATTGGTTCTGATAACCTTTTACTCTTTCTGATCTAAAATTTTTGTGCATGAGGGAAAGGATTCCTACCTCCACCCAGTGCATGAGAATACCCTTCACCTATTTTCAAACTGATTGGATTATTCTCAACTCATTCATTTGAAGTATTAAGAATGATATTCCTTTTATTATTCCTTGAAACAACAGGTGTACTTATGCTTGATGATGCTCCTGGTGTTGGTTCAACAACTTTATCAGTCAACTTTTGGGTAGGAGGATGAAATTCTATTTTAAACCCTGACCGGATCAAGAATATATCCCATGTCCTCTATCATTTCTCCAGCTTTGCTTTAACAAGTACCTTAATTAACCCTTGATGATAGATACCATTAAGAGGAGTCTTAGTATTTTCTTGAATCTTCATGGCCATTTTATTCAATTCCCTCAAGAAATAATATGGCACTCTCATCTCTTTAATTCCTTACAAATGAAGGAGGAATCGTAAATGAAACAGGAAAACAGTGGAATAATGCCCTTCGCATGTGATATATTGTTTCAGAATCAGCAAGGCCTCCATCCATTCATCAAATATCCAGTTCCTAGGAGTACCCTTATCCCAATTGGGATCTTTGTGCTCTGGTTTTAGGAATTGATTGACATCCACACCTGTGATTAATTTGTTTTTGAACCATTTTTCACCATCAATAGGAAGATTATAGGATGATGCTATTGAATCTTCTCTAACCTACATAATTATATTTTCAATTTGAACCCTCTATCCATCAAATCCTTCAGCAAACACCATAGTGATAACCATATAATTTGGTGCAAAACATATACTAGCTAGCCTTGTAAAAGATATGTCTACTATTTTTGTATTCCTCTATGATCATAAGTCCTTCAGGCTCCTTTCTGTTCACGTGTCAACTTTTACCCATTCTGTTGTCATGACTAGAAGACTAGATTCTTTTTTATAGTATTGGGATATTTATGTTATGTGGAGATAGATACGAGATTTTTTGGCTATAAGGAGGAATTTTAAATTGAACACCTACAATTTTAATCTTATAGAAACAAATAAAACAACAGGTAAAAAGAGCTATTTTTGAAAAACCCCATCCGCGTGACATCCTGGGTAACATATACAAACAAGTGAAAGTACCACCACCTTTTAATGTTGTGATACAGTTTGGTTACTTGATAACCTCCTTAAGTCTTTCATTCTTCCAGGTAGGACGATCCACGTCTTCAAACTCCTCCAAAAATATGCGTGATGATGAAACATAGGGACAAGTGGAAGTTCCTGTAGCGCTCTGCATAAACTGTCCTTTGGCATATTTTGGATGGAAATGACTTGAGAGACGTTATCTAACTATGGTAATCATGAGACATAAGTGATGACATGACACATGAATCTGATGGAAAGATTTAAAACTTTAAATGATGTCATAGGACAGTCCTACAAACATGTGCAAATTATTCCTTTCCCCTTTTACAAGACTAATTATTCCTCATTTCTCTCAATATAACACTATTTTGACCCCCATAATAAAACAATTTCACCTTTAACAACCTAATGATGAGGATTTATAGCTTATACACAATGTTTTAAATGGAGAAAATAAGAGATCAAAGATGAAACTTTTATGAACATAATAGGTGATAACAATGGCTCCATGGGGGGTGGATTTCTCCCTATGAAACTACAAGAAATTTGAGTAGACATGTTCCTTTTGTTCCTTTGAGATTTATTCCATGTTTATTTTGTAGATTGTAAATATTTCAACTCTTGAAGTTGGGAAAAACGTTATTCAAAACACATCAAACTGAAAGATTAAACTAATACTGGAAACTGAAAAAGGATAAGTTGCAATATTTCTCCATTGGGATATGGATTCCTTATTGTCTAACTACCACACCACACCGATATGTACAATGATATTTGAGCCACCAATGGATTTAGTAAAAAAAAAATTTAGAAACACCCATTTACTGGGCCACCAAAAACCTCTTCACCATCCAAATTCTGCAATATTAAAGTGTTGTTGTCCAATACCTTATCCACCCTGTACAAACTCGAACATAAGCTGTCAAAATTCCCATGATGGTGTTCTCTATGGGTATCCCATTTCCAAACCAAATCCCTAGGTAACAACTGCTCTGATTTTTATTTTCTATCAAAAGTCTCTTTAACCTTCTGTTGATGCTTATGTTCCTTCTCAAGAATTTTCTCTCTTGCTTGATGCAATTCTACAATATGACAAATCCTTCTGATATCATCATTAGGATCATATTCAATTTCCTGTAGAAACTTTACAACTGGAAAAACAAGTTGTACTAGAAAGACTACTTCCATTCCATATACTAACTAAAATGGTGAAGTTCCAAATGCTCTTTTTGTTCTAGCACGATCAGCCCACAAAGCATATTTCAACTTTGAATCCCAAACCCTCTTATTATCTTCTAAAAGTTTCTTAATGATTCTGACCATACTTTTATTGGATGATTCTGCTAGGCCATTACCCTGTGGGTAGTAAGCAGTAGAATTCCTAAGCTTGATTCCATAGTATTCACAAAATATTTCCATTTTAGTGGATTTAAAAGCTGCAGTGTTATCTGTGATGATCACTTCTGGACAACCAAACCTAGATAAAATATTCTCTTCAAGGAAAATTATGATTACCTTATCATTTTCCCTCATTCTAGGTATAGCTTCAAGCCACTTCGTGAAGTAATCTATAGTTGTCATAATCCATATATGTTGGCCACTAGATGGAGGATGAATTTCACCTATGAAATCCAAAGCCCACTGTTGGAAAGGTGCAAACACTTTTACATGCTTGATAGGTAAGGAATTAATCTTTTGTTTACCAGCAAACCTTTTTCATTTTTCACATGCCCTAACCTTTGCACAGACATTAGAAAATAGACTAGGACAATAATACCCAACCCTAAGTATATTATATGCAGTGGACATCCAGAAGTGATTTCCCCCACACACTCCTTCATGAAACTCTATCATGACTCTCTGTGCTTCTTCTTCATCAAGGCATCTCAGTAAAAATCCAGAAGGGTCCCTCCAAAAGAAATTGTGATTATTCACAAAATACTTTACAGCTTTGAGTATCAGGGATCTTACTTTAGAATTATCCATTCCTAGAGAATATTGTAAGTTATGCAAAAAATAAAGGATATCTCTGTACCACTCTGATTCAACAATCTTTTCATTGAATTGAGAACTATTGTTTTGAGGATGAAAATTTCTTGAAATTTTACAAATGTAATCAACTCCCAAGGCTCTGCAATTAGAATCATCTAGTAGCTTAGCTAACCCCTGCCCTTTGACTAGCTTGGTAGGCTTGATCTCCATGTCATGTTCAAACAACTTAGCTATACATTTACTTCTATTTCCATCATTTTCTGGCTAAGTCAAGATATCTATAATAGAACTAGATGGTACATATGCAATGATTTTGGAATGTATCACATAAACTCTAAAATATTTTAATTCTTTGACCAAATAAAAATCCTACTTCTCCATGATATTGTATTTTAAATCAACATCCTGAAGTGCCCTGTTGAAAAAGACAATGGATCATTCAAAACCCTCATAATTTCTCTATAAAAGGGAAGCTTCTAAAGTATCTTGAGATGCAAAAGAAAAAACCAGGAACTCTTTTTCAAAATCTGGGCTAATTAAAATAGGTGAATCTGAAATAGCCTGCTTAATAGATTGGAAAGAATCTTTAGCTTCTATTCTCCATTTGATCTCACTTCCTTTATTCAACATGCCAAATATGTGTTTGACCTATTCAACAAAGTTGGGAATAAAACTTCTGAGAAATTTTATCTTCCCAAGGAAAGACTGGATTTCCTTCTTAGTTCTAGGGATAGAAAGATTTTGAATGGATATCACTCTAGCAGGATAAATTTTAACTCCATCAGCACAAACAATATGACCCAGAAATTTCCCTTGTTCTAATTCAAAATGAGACTTTTTTGGATTTAAGGAAAGACCATACCTTCTGCACTTTAGAAATACCTCTCTCAAATGGCATAGATGTTCCTCATCAGAGTTAGAGAATACATTAATTCCATCCAAATAGATGACAACAAATTTATCCTTCTCTCCCATGAAAGCGATATCTATGGCTCGCTGAAAAGTGGCCCCAACATTCATCAAACCAAAAGGAATTTGAGAATACATAAAAGTACCCCAAGCTGTTGTAAAGTTAGTATTATCCATATCATCTGGATGAACAACTACCTAGTTGTATCTAGAGAAACCATCAATCATAGACAACCTGCTAGGTCTTACCACCCTTTGCAATATATGTTCCATTTTGGGAAATGGATAGTTGTCTTTTCGGGAACACTTGTTCAAATTTATGAAATTGACACAAAGTCTGATTTCCCCATTCTTTTTCTCACTAGAACCAGATTTGATATCCAGTCAGGATACCTCAAGGGTACAATGATCTTAGCATCTAAAAGTTTCTTGACTTACTTCTCCATAATAGGTAACAAAAGAGGATTATTCTTCCTTAATTTCTTCTTGAAAGGTTTTACATTCTCTTTCAAAGGTATCTTGTGTTTACTGATAGTTTCATCAAAGGTCCTAAGATATTATATGAAAAAATATCAATGAACTCTTTCAACAGTTCCTCATATTTAGTTTGGTATTTTGCTGATAGGAATTTTGATAATTTAACATGCTTGGGATTTGCAATAGTCCCAAGATTGCAATCAGTCACATATGTTGCTTTTTCTAGACCAAGGAGATTCACATGAACATTATTATGATACAAAATTATTTCAAGAGGTACCATACCTTTTGGGATATGATTAGTAGGAAATTGCAAGATCTTATGCCCAACAATCATATTATGAAAATTTAAATTTTGGTTAACCTCATCCAAATCTTTATCTTGATCGACATTTATTGAAAAACATCTTCTATATCTTCAATGAACCTTTTGATTTAAGAATCTTCCTCAAATACTCTCCAATACTTGACATTTTCTAAAATATAAGGCTTGTACATGACCTCTACTTCATATTTCGGCTTTGGAGGTAAAGGAGGTTTAAAAGTACTTGCTGCCATAGCCAGTGAATCAACTTGCTCACTCTGATTTCTTGGACTATATACAATGTTAAAGGACAACAAGAATGATTCAATGATGTCCCATACCTCATTATTGTAGTCTTTCAACCAAATTTTCTTTGTTTTATATACATCTCTAACCTATTGTACAATGAGTTCAAAATCCCCATGCACCTTTGATCAAAATCTGGACCAGGGGTCAAAATTTAGCTCAAAAATCAAAGTTCTTGGAATTGCCTCAAAACGAACAAGATTGTAGCCCTCATCGTCATGAACCCAATGCAACTCATTTGGGTTCAAATGAACATCGGATGAGAGAGATATAGTGATCTGGTCGAATCGCCAAACAGGTAAAAAAATTGTGTTGACTGTACAGTCCGTACAGTCCGTACAGGCTGACCTGGCAGAGTCCATACAGGCTGACGTGGCAAAGTCTGTATATGCTGACATGGAAAAGGTATGATGACATGGTAGTTGGTGACATGGCATTCAATTATTGGCAGATTTGGGCGAATGGTGTTTCGACACGTGGCATTTTTTCATTAGTGGTTTGGTGCCACGTGGCCCAGTCATGGGCTGCCACATGGCACCATTGTATTGATTATTGGTTCAAAAATTTATGGAGTCCATGGGGATCAAACCCCGGACCTCCCCCAAGGTTCAACGCTTTGGTAGTGTGTGGGATACCACTAGCCCACACGGTGGTCCTTATATAACAAATGTGTTTTATTATATTTGAATTGTATTGAAATGTGATATGGGGCGCGTCCGGGCTGGGGCTTAGCCCTAGCCCCGGTCGCATATATTTAAACCATATGACCGATATATATACACGGATCGCACATGTCTCAAATGATTTTTTTTAGCCCACGGTTTTTGTATGATGCATATGACCATGTGCCAAACCATGCACAGGAGGCTGAATCATTGGGTTTAAGATTTAGCCCTTTTGTATTTGCACGAGGTCACATGGACCCATGTGCCCATGAGTTTGGCGGTTAGGGGATGGCGTGCCCATAACTGTCCTACAATTTGCACAGTTATGTGGTTATGCACGTGTGCTAGGTTTTAGCACACGTTTTTGAGCGTGTTCTTGGTTAGAGCACACAGAGGTGCGTTTTGGCGAACCAGAGACATCAAGCTTGAAGGAAGAGAATGGCAGGAGGCCTATCTTCTTCATTTTTTGGCCAAATGAGGTGTTGTAAAAGCCAAGCTAGGTGTTTTTGGACGTTCTGAATCCATTGGAACTATTTTCAAATCCATTTGAAGACTTCTTTTGCATGTTTTTAACCATTGAAGTTTCAGGAAGCTCCAGGGAGCTTGAAGCCCTCATTGTTTGAGGTCTTGCTCAGATGAGCCTATATTTGTTTTCTATGATTGAATAATCATTTTTGGCTAATTATTATGCTCTAAACACTTTGGGATATGTTTTAGATCCATTTGAGGACTTTTACAGGTGTTTTTGCCAAAGAGAAGCTTAGGGAAGCTTAAGGCCACATGTAGAAGAGGTCATGCCCGGATGAGCCATGATCCATTTTTAGAGTTCTATTAGTCATTTTTGGGGTTTTTATGTATTCTGATCCCAATGGTACAGTCAAATTTTCCATTGGAGTTTAGCAGTAGCTTGTAAAATAATTTTTGATAAATTAATCCCAGATAACCAAGTCCATTGATGGAGGCTCAAGGAGATGTAGCCCGAAGAGGGGTGAACTCCTTTATCATGTTGTTATTGTTGTGAGTGTTTGCTGGTTATTATTTGCTGCAAGTTATTTTTGTTGTTGTATTTATGAAAACAACATATTAAATCTTGCAAAGACCTCACACATAACTCTTTAAAAGAAGCATGAACTTAACACATAATTTTATCTTGCATATTTTAAACACATGGAGCAAGGTCCTATAAAGTTTATTTTAATGAAATAGAGGGTGCTTGCATAGCATAACAAGTCAGCCCACTATTTTCAGATCAACCTTCAAATGCTGAATTTTCATTTCTTTAGCTTCCCTGAGACCTAACAACAATGCCTCATACTTTGCAATGTTATTTGTTGTATTGAATTCTAACTTGTAAGATAGGGTAATGACTTCATGTTCAGGAGAAATAAGCATTAGACCTTCCCCCTTGCCTTCTCTAGATGAGGCTCCATCAAAGTATAATTTCCACAACACATTTTGATTCTTAGAATACTATGGAACATTAGTTGGTTTAGTCAAAGGAAAATATTGTTGGAAAACATAATCAATATTAAATATAGAGGATACCAATTCCACATCAACTTCATATATAGGATTATTTATAGAATGATTATTGTCACTGATAATACATGCCAATTGAGGTTCACAATAGAGTCTTCTAAATTCTCCTCCAAAAACAGGTATAGTGGTATAAGAGAGATCCATTTGAAGATATCCCCCAATATTCTAACATCAATATCTGGACAACAACATACCAAGCCTAGGATGGATATCAGCTACAAAAATATCCATGACTAAACTCTTGGCTGGGATTTGAGATAATGAAACAACAAGGTCTTTGATAACCCACAAGAATTTGAATTTTTTGGAATCAAAAGAAAAGAGATCATGGTATGCTTTGGTCATTTCTAACCCTAATTCTTCCATGACAACCTTTGGAATAAGATTATGGTAGGCTCCAGAATCTAACAGGCAGTTATGAAGAATTTTGTCATGAATGTTTAGTGAGACATAAAAAGGGGGAGTGGAGTCATCCCTCTCTTCTATAATTGGCTCTAAGACAATAGTGGGTTTTTCATCTTGGAAATTAATCACATTAGTAACAAGATATATGACCGAATAATGTTGTAACCATTTCAAAATATGACTCCTATAAGAATTATTTTTAACCAATTCAGTTAAAGGAATAAGAATTTTGATCTTACTTATCTCATGTTCTAGACTGAAAGGAGATGAGAACTTGTCTACTTTTGGGGCTGATACTTTCATAGCTGGATGTACTTGCTTCCTTTCAGAATTTTTGTTGCCTGTCTGTACTGTTGGGGTAGTAGATTTATATTTTTGAGGATAAGGTTTAACATGAGCAAATTTGTCTTTTTGAGGAGCAGATTTTGTAGGAGTTGATTTGGATATAAGATTGTACCCATGTTGATATGTGTTACAAAGTATATTATTTGGACCTTATCTAGCCTGTACATTCAATGCATCTTCATATTCATTATGTGTTAGGTGACTAAGAGAAATATCATCTCTGAACAAATGAATATCCCAATCTTCATCTACCTCTTCAACTTCTTGATTTTCCTCAATATAATTGTTCTGCAGGGGTGTCTACATTTTCTGATCATCATTATTTTTCTTATCCCTCTGCATGATATGAGGGTTATAAGGTCTTATATATTGAATTTTATTTCGATTTCCTTCCTGAGGTGTATTCCATTTCTATTTTTCCAATATGATTTTATACAGCTCAAATGACATTTCCTCCATCTTTCTTTCCATCTCCTCCAAGGAAATATTCTTATTTTTGGTATTTTATGAAGAGGACTTATATTGTTCCTTTATCTTTCCCTTATCTAACCTCTTCTTGAGTTGTTCTGATTCTATAATGTTGGATTCATCTTCTAGAGTTGAATCTTGCATATCATCGAAAGTGGTTGATATTCTTTCCCTTAGTAGAAAACACAAATCAACATCAAAGGAATTAGAATAAGTGAACTTTGCTATTCTTTCAGCTGGCCTAATATTATTTGGTATCCTCTGGTACATCTGATTAAATCTCTAAGAGAATTCAGAAACAGATTCACCATTTTTTCTTTGAATATTGTTGAATTATTTCATGTAATACAATTCATCTTTCTTGTCTCCACACTTTCTCAAGGAGGTAGCATCAAGGTCTGTGATAGTAGTAATGGAGTTAGCTTTTAATTTCCTGAACCACTTCCTCACTTCCCCATCTAAAATTTGGACAAAAATCCTCATCCATACATCATCATAATCCACTTGAAAATTGTCAGCAAAGGAATAAAAAGTTGTCAAATGTTCCCCTACAATTGTTTCCCCTTCATTGTAAAACCTTGGAAGGTACTTCATGTAATCATTTCCTGGGAGAGGATGGGGATTATTTGGAAATACCAAAGGTGCATATCTTGCAGCCCTGATAACATCCATTGGATTGGGTGGTGCTGCACTTGCCATGGTTTGACCACCTAAAGGTTGATTTATATGTGGTGATTGTGGTAATGAGGGCTTGGGGATATTCACCAATTGAATCTTTGGAGAAGATTGGAGAATTTATTCAACAAGTTTTTTAGTGGCAAGGATATTAACTTGAAGGCTAAGATTGGGTTTCTCTTCTTGAATTTCTTCAAGGATTTGGATCTTTTCTAAGGGAATGTACTTTGCTCCTTCAAGGAATTCAAGGCTTTCCTTAGATTTATATCTAATCTCAGAATAGGGTGTGTAAAACGATTATGGTTCAACAAATTCTTCTTTTCTTGAGGTAGATCCTTCAGAAGGAGTTAAAATTAACAACTTATCAGACACTGATTTTTGAAGGATTTTAGACTATTTTATAATTTTCTCAAGGTATGAAACAACACGCACATTAGGATATTCTGGATGGGCTCTAGTCCCCTTTCTCTTTGGAGCCAGAGTGTCTTATGTGTAGTCACCAAGTGAAAATATATTGTAGTCAAATGGTGCCTAGTTATAGTTTCACCATCTACAACTAGATCTATAAACTCTTGTCGTTCTACCCAGGGAAACTCTCATCATTTTGTCCCTAACAATGGAACCAAAAGATGTTAGTGCTAGAAGTCAACTCAAGACTATTGTTGAGTCAATCCTAATACACCTTGCTTCAAAATGTTCAATAGGGGTTTTAGTATGGATAAATCCTTGCTTGGTTTCAAAGGGAATAATGATTTGATCTATTTAGATCACTTACCTGGGTGCAACAAGTCACGTAAAAAAAAATAATGGATAGAGACTTAATATTTTAGGTGAAGTTATTTGAGAGAAGGGGAAAAAAATGATAAATCCACCAATAAAAAATCTTGTTCTTAATGTCCTTATACAACAAAAGAATAAACCATTATCTAGAAATCATTCCAAATAATATTTAAGGAGAAGAAACACCAATGTGGCAAAGATTACTAAAAACCCTTTAAAGCAACCTTCTCAGCACAAAAGCATTTTTCATAAGCTCATATAATATGAGAAAAGTGTTTCAGAAGAAAACATGAAGATTATAAACATAGAAAGAATACAAACTAACCATTAACTTCATTAGCAGTTGAAGTCTTTACATAGGCAAAATAGATCAAAACAATCTTTAGAAATGCAATATCAAGCCAAAAACAGGGATTCAACCCTCTCGTATTATACTTCATCAAATATATAGAGTTTTACATTAGTTTCAAACCGTTATAATCAGTTTGATATCTAGGGATATCTCAAACTAACTCCTGCAGGCCCTGAGGGTGAATTTTTCCTATATCTATTGATACATAGAAAATAGAAAACAATTACAACTTATATCCTACAATTTAGGAAACCATTTTTCATAAAGATAAGTATTTTGTTTACTTGATTACACCTGGCCGGTACACTACATCCTTCACGAGATCCACTCGATCCTCTTTCGTCCACCCGATCCTCTGTGATCCACCTATTTGCAACAATTGATAGTAATAGATGACTGATATGTATTGTCATCCACCAAAAAGAGGTTGTAACTCAAATTTTAAAGGGATCTCATAATATCTTTTCCGATTCCACAACATATTCACCTCATCATTTGTTGTTCCCATCACAAAAATTGCAATTCTGTGCTTTTTTCTGCAAAATACGATGCTACAGGTGTTCCTGTAGCGCTATTGTTTTTCCTATGAAGAGTGCTTCAAGAACTTCCTATAGAGATCTTTTAAAACCCGATATTAATACCTTTCATGCTTTTTCTTTCCCATATTACAACCAATCATTACTCAAGGAAGATAATACCTCGATCTTGTGAAAACAAAAAGTATTTTATCAAGCATCCATCATCATCAGTAAAAAATTAGGTTTTTTCATAAACAATTAGGATCTCAAATTGAAACTTCTCCCTGGAAAATGGATTTAGTTGCCTCAGCTAATAGATACAATTTTTTACCTCTTTATTTATTCTTTTCAAAATTAGTTGTCATACTCCTTGGCTTACCATCTTCAGATCTAATCAAATGATTTGAGCCCTTCTTTCTTTGTTTACTCTGTTTTCTTTGTTTTCTTGCAGAAAATTTGTCTTTTCCTCTAGGATCCTTTTTTTTTGTTGTTATATCCTCTTTTTTAAGTTTCTTATTCTCAACTCTAATTTTAGAAACCTTATTTCTTGTTGATGTATTTTCATTAGGGTTTGTAGGATCTTCATCAATTACTATGACCTTATCTTTGATTGTAGGGCTGTACATGACTTTAGATTTCAATCTAAATTTGTTGTGTGGCCTAGTACTCCTTTTCCTTACCAAAATTGTACATCTATCAACATCCTCTTCAAAAGAACTAGACCTAGGAGGAAAAATCTTAGGAATGGGTTCTTCATCTTGTACAGGGTTTGCAGGTACCTCTATTTTTTCAGGTTCTTCAATTCCATTCAAGATCATAGGTTCTGCTAACCTTGAACATTAGCAAGGCCTCCATCCATTCATCAACTATCGAGTCCCTAGGAATACCCTTTGTCCAATTGGGATCTTTGTTCTTTGGTGTTAGGAATTGATTGATATCCCCACCTATGATTAATTTGTTTTTGAACCATTTTTCACCATCAGCAGGGAGATTACAGGATGATGTTATTGACTCTTTTGTAACCTGCATAATTAGATTTGCAATCCAAACCCTCTATCCATCAAATCCTTTAGCAAATGAATGAGCTACACCATAGTGATAACCAACTAATTTGGTGAAAAACATATACCAACCAACCTAGGCAAATATATGTCTTTTATTTTCATATGCCTCCATGATCTTGGGTCCTTCAAGATCCTTTCTGTTCACGTGTCCACTTTTACCCATTATGTTGTCACGACCATAAGACTAGATTCATTTTGTAGGAGTGGGATATGTATTCTATGTGGAGATAGATACAGGTTTTGATGGCTATAGATTCAATAGATGCAATTTGAATATTATAGAAACAAATAAAACGCCAGGTAAAAATAACGTTTTTTGAAAACCCCCATCAATGTGACATCTTGGGTAACATATACAAACAGGTGAAAGTACCACCACCTTTTCATGTTGTGATATGGGTTGGGTACTTTATAACCTCCTTGAGTCTTTCATTCTTCTAGGTAGGACGATTGACGTCTTCAAAATCCTCCAACAATATGCGTGATGATGAAACATAGGGACAAGTGGAAGTTCCTGTAACACTCTGCATAAACTGTCCTTTGGCATATTTTGGATGGAAAAAACTTGAGAGTCATTCTCTAACTATGGTAATCATGAGACATAAATGATGACATGGCATATGAATATGATGGAAAGATTTAAAAATTTAAATGATGTCATAGGACAATCCTACAAACATGTGCAAAACTCATCCTTTTCCCTTTTACAAGACTAAGTATTCCACATTTCTCTCAATATAACACTATTTTGACCCCCATAATAAATATTTTGCACCTTTAACAAGATAATGATGAGGATTTATAGCTTATACAAAAAAAATTAAATGGAGAAAATAAGAGATGAGAGATGAAACTTTGAATAACATAATAGGTGATAACATCATGAATCTTTATTTCCACATGTGGTTTTCATGTCTCTTAATTAACTTAAAAGTTATTCGGATTGAGATAAGTCACTTTGAAGTGAGTCCCTATACTATAGTGTGCCTTGCCTATGGGTGGTTGGGTGTGTTGAAATTGGATTAAGTGGTGTAGCCTGGGTTGTGGGTGGCTGGGTACGTTACATATTCTTTCTCTCTCCAAAATCAATCCAGTTTGCAAGAGACGCCCTCATCTTGGAACCTCCCCTATTCTTCTCCATCTTAGACATGTCTCGTTATGCTCATAAATAAGGTTCCTTTAATTTCTAATGATTAATATTTCTACACTTGAATGGATAACTAGTAACTAATACCTACGATGCCTAATCTACTTCCTAATTGCTGTCGTAATTAATTTTTTTTGTGTCGCCAAAAACTTTCATTACACATTTCATACTAGCTTGCTTACTTTTATTTTCTTGATTCTATGAATAAAATGTGATTGTGAAAGTGTCACTTATCATCATATGGGTTAACTGCAACATATATAAGTCTTGCATTGGAATTGAAACAAATCTTATAAGAAAAGTGCTCCTCCTAGCTCCTAATAAGTGTTAAGTGCTCTGAACGTCAGTTATCCATTTTCATGGATTTATATTTCTATGAAACTAACAAATTGCCTCAGCTACAATGGATGAAACAAGATCCTATACAACATATATGACACAGGAACTAATAGAACTCAATTATAGAGAAGAAGTAACAAGAACATGACTCTAAATTTCATTAAGAATAACCTTTGAGCAGAATGTTTCAAAATTTGTCAAAGTGTATTTTTCATCACCGAAATAGGACCACTATATGAATATCACAATTACGATTCCAATGCAACTAACAAAATCAAAATATGAGGCCCAGAAGTGCCAAAATGATCACTAGGGTTTTCTCACCCAAACTAGAAATTTGCATGGCTAAGCCAAATCTCTCATATGATAATCTGAGATAGGGTTTTTAAATTGGATTTTTTGAAGCGTGGAGGGTACATGGCCCATGCACCCCCCTTCCACTTAATTTTCTTTCAAATTGACATGTACCCACCCCCTAATGAACACTCCGACACTTCCATGATGATTAGATTAGAGTGCACATCCTAGGAGAATACAAAAGAGATCTCCATATTAATTAGAAGCCATGATCTGAATGGCTCTGAAATTAATGGAATCCCTGGTAAGGAAATTTTCGAATTAAATGGATAGGGTGAGAGGAATGACTATGGTGATACTCAAGCCAATGGGAGGAATGAATCCAGTGCCATCGGAGCCAATGTAAGGATGAACTATGAATGACCCAAAGAAGTTAGTAACAATATCTTCGATGCATATTGTTGATATTTTACTTATGCAACTAGAAGATACAATTCTTATTCTGTTATTACAATCATTTAGCACATTAAATTCATATATAATATCACTTAAAGAGATACACTCACATAAACAATATAGACACAAAGATTATCCTGGGAAACCCTCTAGGGGAAGAAAACCCAACAAAATTCCTAATATAAATTAGACAACCAAGAACAATGCTTCTCTCCAAGAGAGAACTAACAAGGAAGAAGATCCCCCTATAACCCTTCCCTAGGAAAGAGTAAGGAACCACTTAACCAAGAGATATCCAAGAGATAGACCAAAA
>JASDQU010587121.1:0-11517 GCA_032191745.1 Picea mariana | reverse complement strand
CTTTAGCATTTGTCTTGGTCAAATACAATAAGGATATCTTCCAAATCTACTTAATATTCAACACTCCTTGTTCGCAAGGAAGGTATTCTTCTTGTCACGGTCATCATCACTGGTTCTACGCTTCTACATACTTGGTCATTGTCTTGTTGTCAATCACGGATCTATATATCATAGGAAGTTCTGCACTTTCACTAGAGTAACGTACCATCCTGTGTTTGGGTTACCAACCTATGCTGGGGTAGCATACCAGCCTACATTGGGGTTACCAAACTACGTTAGGGTAGCATACCAGCCTATGTTGGGGTTACCAACATGCATTGGTGTAGTGTACCATCCTGCATTGGGGTTACCAACCTACACTAGGATAGCATACCAACCTACATTAGGGCTATGAACCTGCACTAGGGTAGAATACCAGCCTACGTTGGGGTTACCAACTGGTTTTTAGGTAATGTACTAGCTTGTGTTGGGGTAATATACCATCCTATGTTGGGTCTACTAACCTATGCTAGGGTAGCTTCCTCTACTGGGGATATCATCACTTCCCTCTACTAGGGAAAACATCACTTCCCGCTACTAGGGAACACATCACATTCCACTATTGTGGAACATATCACTTCCTACTATTGGGGAACGCATCAGTTCCTGCTACTAAGGAAGTCTTTCTAGATCACTTTAAGCTTATCTATGAAGTTCTTGAACTTAACTTAGGATAGAGGCTTGGTCAATACATATGCTACCTGCTCGTTGATAGAAACATACTACAGATTTACTGCTCCCTTCTGTATCATCTCTCGGATATAATGGTACTTGATCTCGATATTCTTGGAATTCTTATGACACACTAGGTTCACTGACAACTTTGTGCAACTCTGGTTTTCATAAAATATATAGGTTTCCTCCAACTAGAGATCAAACAATTATGCAATCAACTTTCAAAGCCACACTACTTCGCCACAGGATGACCATGCTACCACATACTATGCCTCTGTGAAATTGATTGCCATATATATATTCTTCTCACTAATTTATGAAATCATAGTTGATCCCATACTAAACGAAACATTTGGATGTACTTTTTCGATCTGTGACACTACCTCCCTAATCTGAATTTGTGTGGCCCTGCAATCTTATCTCACTATACGAGATATATTTGGGTCCATAATCGATTGTAACCTTTAGGTACCTCATCACATGTTTTTCCATAATCAATTGAACATGTCTTTCACCGCAAAAAATATATTTGTACTCATGTTATTCAAACCAAAATTTTCACATCACATTGTACCAAACCAATACACTTTCTTAGTTGAAACTCAATCTGCACAATCATGTTCTAGCTCTTTGTTCTTTCTACAAAGCACTATATGTCTCACTACCTGAGAGTATGTCCTCTAATCTCTCTACAACTCTTCCTTGTGGAACTTGGACTTTGCACCTACAACTGCTCCTTCTGAAGTTGAGAATGGTTGCTTCGTTCTCACTGTAGTTGTTGAACTCTGAGAGTATCTCCTCTACTCTATCATGGAAACAACTTCATTTGAAACTGAGACTGGCTCAATAATTGACACCGAGGGTAGATTATTCTTTTTTTATGGAGGTAACTCAATATTTTATTGTATTCATGTCTCAATGGATTGAATCATGTACTACATCAATTGGCACTGGAGATAACTCAATCTCAAATACATGTATTTTCATACTTTCTCCCTCTGAATCTCATACTATGTCGGCTTCTTTTAATAGATCATGGTTGTTCTATATACACTTCTTCTGATTACTGGAGAAAGTGTCTCGTCATAGTATTCTCCCTCTTGCTGGGAGAATCCTAAGGACACAAATTAGGATTTGTGCATCTCTAAGAATGGTCCTGGGGAGGTTACTCCTCCTTACTGTATTGTGAGGGATGACTCCCTATGAACTCTAGCTCCTTCTGAATTGGTACTTTGTGGGGATGCATGCCTCACCATTAGTGGAGTCATCTTCTCCTCATGATATGACTTGTCAATGCTATATCTTGCAAAGTGTCACGAGATGATATTGGTCTCTTCTTGGTTACTACAATGATTTTGGGTAGGACCTTTTGGCTCTACTAACTCTTCCTGCTCCCTTTGAGTCTTGAATTCTTCTGAGTCTACAATATTCTCAGAGCCTCTACAAGATATGATTTGATGTTGGATACCAATATTTTAATATGAAAATATGAGTCAGACTTCAAACGTATTCTTCTTCTTGTCAAGGTGGCATCATTGACCAGGTCTTATCATTGAGAAACTACAAAACTATTGGAATATTGAGAGGGGGGTGAATCGATATTACCCTTTTTAACAATTAGCAATTAATTTTTATATTTTATTGATTACCACAATGAATCAACAACGAATTGTACGTAAAATCAATTATATAAATATATTTAACATAAATTACAAGGTTTTATATAGAATAGTGAAGGACTCTAATCCTTTTTAGAGAACCAACTCTAGGAGACACCAATACCCTTCTTCAGGGAACCAACCCTAGGAAGCACCAACTCCCTCGTCTTTAGCGAACCAACCCTAGGAAGCATCAACTCTGTCGTCTTTAGGGAACCAACCCTAGGAAGCACCAACTCCCTTGTATTTAGGGAACCAACCCTAGGAAGCTCCAAATCCCTTATCTTTTACAAATATCTTAGTAAGGATATGAATCCTTCCATGCTCCTCCCTTCCACCCTCATTGCATGAGTATCTTCAAATTTCCTTCCTAGAATCTGATTTTTCTTTTGATCTTTTGATCTGGACTACAGAGACACTTCTTCACATCACTCTATCTCGTTTATATAATATTCAAACTGGTGTGAGATATAATGTATTGTGTCCTTTCGTTTATACCATCACACCTCTTCATTTAACTTAGCCATAATCTCTACAAGTCATTGTAATAACAACATGGATAACAAATTGTTGTAACATAATCATGGATAGAAAATCAAAGTAACACAACCATGGATAACAAAATTGTTGTATTAAAAATCCTGGATAACAAATCGTTGTAACACAATCATTAAAACGTAAAGATTTACCCCTTCCAAATTGTAGGAGATCATCATTAAAAGAAACGTAGAGGGTTTACCATTCAACGCTGAGATTTTACCCAAAAAAGGAAATTGCAGAGGTGATCCTTCAAGGAAATGCAGAGGTAATCAATCAAAGAAATGCAGGGATAATATTTCAAGGAAACACAAATTTTTTCAGAGTTTAAGCAATCGAAACGCGGAGGTACTTGTTCACAAGAAGGTGCAAGACTAAACATTCATTCAAGAATAAATCAAACACAAAGATAAGTAAGGGATAGACAATTGGGGAAAATGTTTCCTTCACTCATCATCCATGCACACAAAAGCTGGGAATTTGAATCTATAGGTCTTTAAACACCGAAGTGACGATCGTCGATTCGGCTCCTGGCCGACTACTCAGGCATGGACTAATGACTAAGGGATAATGGATAGAAGATCAAAACACAATCTCTTCATAATAATCAATAAAACCCACACAGAGAAGTCATTGCAATAAGAAGTCAGGTTCGCCAAGGGAAATCAATTGAGAATACAACAAGCAAGGGGATTACAAATACCATAGGAAAGCAAGTGCAAGAAAGCTCAAGGAAATGAAATCTTCAATCGAACACAGAAAACAAACATGCGTAAATTAAATTTCATTTGCAAGTAACAACTTTAACAGGAACACCTTATCCCAATGTGAAAACTCTGAGTCATTGTCCCGCGCACTCCATCCATCTCTCGCTTTCCAACTGATGTGACCTCACCGGTACCTCCCAGCCAATGCTAGGGGTATTCTTCTTCCCCCTGAGCCCCCCAAGCCGCAAAGGGGCCACACACACAATACTAGAGAACAAATAACACCCAAATCACCTCACAAGGTCGAGCTACCACTCATTACCTGAGCTGGGTATCCCAACTCCCATAAGATAAGTTCAGTCAAGACAAAAATTCAGCAGCTTAATGTTACGTATAAAAAAATTATATCCATACTCCTCCTCCATCCTTTTTATAGATTTTTTAAGTAATTAGTTTCCAAAATTCTCATTAAATTCCTATTTCAGTTAATTAAATTCAAAAAACCTCCCCTATACACATGTCACCCATCCCCTAGTTGCACCATAAAATTAATTTTATTAATTATTTAATTATTCCTATTTCCCTCACCCACCTAAAAGCATTCCTAAAAATGCTCCTAGGTGTCCCAATATTCCCTTAAAAATCTTAAATGAATTACACCTTACTTAATTCCTGGTTGAGTTCATAAATATCAAGTTCCCAAGGCAAGATTCCTTACTAAGTTAGACATTCAACGTTTTCTTTATGTTTCCCCTTTTCTTTCGGTTTCCCCCTTTTTATTTAAGTTTGCTATTTGTTTTAAGTTTTCCTCTTTTTACTTTTTAACTAAAAATCAATTTAGAAAGTGTAGATAAAACAACAATTTACCCTTTTTCTTCTTTAATTAAAAATTAAATTTAGCAAGTGTAGATGAAACAACCATTTACCCTCTTTTCCTTTTAACTAAAATTAAATTAGAAAAATAGATAAAAGCAACCATTTCCCTTTTTAAAATTTTAATCCTGCATGATAATTTGTGTTTAATAAATTAATTCAAATTTCTTACTGCCCCTTCTCATTACATGTTTGTTTATTATTATTATTATTTTTTGACCACATGTTCTACTTAGACCTAGGTTTTAATTTTTCTAGGTTGGGAGACATTTTTATTAGGAAACAAAAATGTTTTTAATTCTTACTTATCACCTCATTCATTTTCAGGTCGACTAGGTTTATTCACTTTACCTGTTAAAATCATGATGTGTCCTTTAGGACGCACTAGGTGCTCCAAGGGTGCCACTCACCTCTTTCTATTTTCCTTGCGTGATGTGCCCTCTAGGATGAACTACGTGCTCCATGGGCGCCACTCGCCTCTTTCTAATTTCCTTGCGTGACATGCCCTTCAGGATGCACTATGTGCTCCAAGGGTGCCACTCACCTCTTGATTGACTTGGTAGACATAAAAAAACCCTGGAGTCAATACTCCACCGGGTGATCTTGTGGGAGACTAAGGGCCTCTAAGGAATAAATCCCCTGCCTTATTGCATGCCCCTTAGAATCATCGTGAGTGAATATCACAGTATTCTTTCACTTCATCATGGGTCTTCTCGAACTAGGTAATCGTTAACCAACAGTTCGAGCCACGATGAGAGTGCTAGTAGGTTGTGGCAGGGCTACTCCCACACCTTTCCCTCAAATTATTTGGTTGTTGAACTTGACCCCTCTACTCCACATGTGAGTCTAGTTGGCAAGCTATCATCATCCTGCATCCATCAACGAATCATGTCATCAAAAATGATCAATCATCATAAAATCTAACCATATGTACATAAGTCACATCAACAATATTCAACCCAACAGTCCACTCCTTGACTTGATCTGGAGTCCAAGGGGTTTCATTGATGTCTCTACATCCTCAAGGTCCAAAGTCATGCACACTCAGGAGAACTCAGTCAATATCACTTGTCTATGTAAATACAACAAAATAACATATCATCATATCCATAATGCCTCATAATCATAATCATAATCAAACGACCAATAGTATAATAATATGGATCACTTGCAAGCAAGTGTCCTCAAAGAATAAGTCCATTAAGTGTGTGGAAGAGTGGAATGCTACATAAACCCCCTCTTCATCTAAATTTCTTCTCGAAGTTTCATAGTACATAAGTGATAAAATAAAGTATATCACAGTATCATAAGTCTACCTATCAAACAAAAAATGGAAACTGCTAACGCATATCATATGTGTCCTCCCAGGTCACCGAGTGCGGACTATAGTTGTCCCACTGGACCTTGACTTGATCTACTTTTCAACACCGTAGTTTTTGAATGCGATGGTCCAGGATGTAGATTGGATCAGACGTGAGTGCACCCTCTTCATATACCTGCAAGGAAATCATGTCAATAACATGTGTAGGATCACTAATATAATGTCTCAAAACAGATACGTGAAAACATCATGCATACGTCTCAAGGAATCAGGAAAGGCTAGTTGATAGGCCACAGGCCCCTTCCTTTCCACAATATCAAAAGGTCCCATGAACCTAGGAGAGAGTTTAGCACCCTTTCCACACTTGATCAAACTCTTATGCAGTTTCACCCACAAGAAGACTCGATCGCCAACTTCGTAACTATGGTCGACACAATGCGCATCGACATAACTCTTATGTTGATCCTGTGATTCCTTGATCCTTTGTATTATTGTTTTCATTTTTTCTTCCATTTCTTCGATCACTTCTAGCCCCACCAATACCCCATCCTCAAGCCAATCCCAACTCAAAGGCGTCTGACACAGTCACTCGTAAAGAAACTCAAAAGGCACCATCTTAATGGAGCTTTGATAACTGTTGTTATATGCGAATTATACCAGTGGCAAGAATTCTTCCCAATGCTTCTGTTGGTCCATCACGTACATACACAACATGTTATCCAAGATTTGGTTTGTTCGTTCAGTCTGCCCGTCTGTCTTTGGGTGATATGTAGTACTAAAGTTAAGTTGGGTTCCCAATGCCTCTTGGATACTATTCCAAAATCATCCAGTAAACATTGTTCCTCAATCGGATATAATCCTCATAGGCACGCCATGCAGCCTCAAAATATCACTGATGAAAACTCTAGCTATGTCAGGTGCCTGATACATCGTACGCATAGGAATAAAATGATAAATCTTCGGCAGAGTGTCGACTACCACAAAAATCGAGTCGTGTCTCCTTGTCATAAGTGGAAATCCAAAAATGAAATCCATAGAAATGACCTTCCATTTCGATTCTGGAATAGCGTGTAGTTGTAGTAATCCTACTGGATGTTTATGTTCAGCCTTCACCTACTGACATTATAGACGTATTTCCACGTGGTTGACTATGTCTACCTTCATTCCTTTCCAGAAGAATAAGGGTTTAAGGTCTACGCTCATCTTTGTGACTCCTAGGTGAGCCATGTACACTACTCTATGAGCCTAGTTTAGGATCAAACTAGTCAACTCATCATTCGGTGGTACACAAGTTTGATTTTTAAATCTCAATAATCCATTGTCATCCAACATAAATCCTTAAAATCTTGGTACCATCATTGTGTTGTGTCCAATAAAATCCTTGACCTCTTTGTACCAGTCATCGTCATGCTATAAAGTTAGAACCTTTTCACATAGATTCGTCTGAAGAGGCACCACTGAAAATATGTGGGGTCTCCGACTCAACGCATCTACCACTCTATTCAATGTACCTTTTATGTAAGTAATCTCGAAATCGTACTCGCTAAGAAATTCTGACCAACGTCCTTGTTGCATGTTCAAGTCGCTTTGTGTAAAGATGTGTTGTAGTCCACAGTGTTCCATTTTTAGTTCAAATTTCCATCCAATAAGGTAGTGTCTCCAAACTCTCAAGGCATATACAATGGATAACAACTCCAAATCATGCGTTGCATAGTTCTCCTCATGCCATCTCAACTTCCTTGAGATGTAAGTGATCACTCGATCATCTTGCATCAAGACTTCTCCTGAGCCTTCCTTGGATGCATCAATGCATACCAATAAGTCTGCATCCATGTCAGGGACCTTCAATATCAGTGTCATTGTCAACAACTCCTTGAGCCTCCAAAATTCCTCCATGCATTTCTCGGTCCAAACAAACTTATTTTTCTTCTTTTGCAATTCTGTAATCAGATTTGATATCTTTGAGAATCCCTCGACGAACCGTCAATAGTATCTCGCCAAACCCATGAAGCTACACACTTCTGGGACATTCGTCGACGCAGGCCACTCCATAATAGCCTCGACCTTTGTTGGATCCAAGTTGATACCTTCGTCGGAGATGAAATTCCCTAAGTAGTGAATCTTTGATTAATAAAATGATCATTTAGATAATTTCCCATACAATTTATTCTCTCATAGACATTGTAGTACCAAGTGCAAGTGTTCGTCATGCTCCTCCATCGTCTGAGAGTAAATCAAAATATCATCAATGAATACTTGGATGAACTTGTCCAAGTATTAGCAGAACACCCCATTCATAAAAAACATAAATACCCCTGGGGCATTCGTTAGTCCAAATGGTAAAACAATAAACTCATAATTTCTAAAACTCATTTTAAAGGCAGTGTTAGGTACGTCATCCTCCTTGATCTATAACTAGTGATAGCTTGATCACAAGTCAATCTTTGAAAACACCATCGCACCTTTCATCTGATTGAACAAATCATCAATCCTTGGCAATGGGTACTGATTCTTGATCGTTTCTTTGTTCAATTGACGATAGTCAATGAAGAGTCTCCATGACCCATCCTTATTTTGTATGAATATAATTGGCACACCCCACGGTGACACACTCAGATTTATAAGTCCCAGGTCCAACAACTCCTTCAGTTGCATTTTCAACTCCTGTAACTCCAGAGTCGACATCCGATAAGGAATTCTTTCTATCGGTTCAGTCCCCAATTTTAGGTATATGGTACATTCCAATTCCCTCTCCAACAGCATCCCAGGTAACTCTTCTAGGAAGATGTCCACAAACTCTCTCACCACCGGAAGGTGTTCTAGACCTTTTGCTACTCCCTTCTCATTTAACGCAAGGATCACATAAATATTACATCCCTTGTGCATGATCTTTCGTAGCTACAAGGAAGAGATGAACCTCAAGGAAACTCCGTAGTTTCTACCTACAATCATGCATCTCTGTCCCTCATCATTGACCAAGCTCAATTCTTTTGTCTTACAGTTGAGTATCACTTCATGCGATTCCAATGATTCCATACTGATCACGATGTCATAAGATCCTAAGATCGTGACATACAGGTTGGCCCTGGTGAAAAAGTCTCCCAGGTTAAGGCTACAACCCGCAACCTTCCCTCCCACCTTCTGTTTGGCTCCATAATCCATTTCTATAAAGCTAAACTCATCCTATTAGAATTCCTTTACCTTAGTCTTTTTTAGCGTTGCACCAGAAATGAAACTCTCGATAGCACCGATATCTACCAAAATACTAAGGGTTTGGTCAACGACAGTACCTAACGTCTCGAGCACAGTTGACTGGTGCTCTGCCTGGCAGTTATTCATTGTTGCTTGAATCCGATGGGCCTTTCCCAAATCTCCCACAGTAGTGGGTCTAGCTGCACTTCATGCGATTCCAATGATTCCATACTGATCACGATGTCNAACGTCTCGAGCACAGTTGACTGGTGCTCTGCCTGGCAGTTATTCATTGTTGCTTGAATCCGATGGGCCTTTCCCAAATCTCCCACAGTAGTGGGTCTAGCTGATCCAAATGTTCTAGTCCTCTCCACTAGGAAGTCGCACTGGTAATGTGGCTACCCACATGTCCAACGTCCTTTCTTCGGTCCAGTACTCCTGGAACCTGAAGTAGAAGCTGACAACCCACCGACCTAGAATCCTGGTCTGTTCTGTTGAACAAGCTTAAAATGTTGATGCTGCATTCGACATTGTTGTTGGTGCAGTGGTCCTCGGTAAGGATTCTGTTGTTGAGGCGTTGGTTGTCGAGGTGTAGTGAAAGTAGATCCTCTCTAGAAGCTACGATATCCCAGTGAAAGTATATCCTCTTTGATGTTGTTGCACACTAGATGACACCTACCCTACTGGTCTCACTGGCATTTGGATCTAAACCCCGTTGATAAGCTCCTCCTCTGCTATGAGGACCTTCTGGATGACATCATGCAAGATCTAAGGCATCATAATCCTAACCTTTGCACATATGTTGACATTAAGGCTAAACAAGAGCCTATTGACCTTAAGTTTCTCGGTATTTAGGTGTGGAGCATATCGAAGAAACTCCATAAAATGGGCCTCATACTCAGGCACTGTATGACTGCCCTGTCTCAAGGCGTTGAACTCATTGAGTTGATGCTCAATGAATTACTCAGATATATACCTCTCTCAGAAACGTTCCTCAAATAGTTCCCATGACACGTCTTCGATGACCATGTTCAATTGTTGCAGGAGCATCTTCCACTATAAAAGAGAGCTCCCCTTCAGTTGAAAGACCACCATACGAAAATTCATCTTGGAGGTATAGTCGCGAAGTGCAAAGCACATTGCCATATTATCCAACCATGCCTCGGTGGCTGTGTTGTCCGGGGCACCAAATAAATCGGGAAATTTGACCTTCTCGAGTTCGCGGTGAATGTACTAGTAAATAATTTTCGTATACTTAGATGTCATCCAATTCGCTGTATAATAAACGAATGGATCATATATACTTTTGTCTAATATTTCGCTATCATACAATCAATATTATTGTCCATACATAATTCTAAGTCAATGATGATATATCTCTGCAATAATAATATTGTTGTGCATGGCTATCCGCGATCAACAACATTAAAAACGCATGAATAATATGCTAACAACCATATCACTACCCAAAAATGTAGGGAATAAAACTGCTATTCGCTAGGGGAAATAAATACGCAAAAACGTAGAGGGGTTCAATGAAAACTCAGGTTTCAACAATGAAATTTGTGGGTAAACATATTGCTATGTAATGTGCCACGAAATCACTGAGTAAAGTGATATTGCAGGTATCAAATTCAGAGTGATACTACAATGATAAGGGTAAATTCGAAGTGATATATCATTTAAATAAAAACACAAATGACTTACCAAGAAACATAGACATAGCATAAAAAAAATGCAGATATTATACCAATCGAGGCACTGGTTAACACAATAAATATTTTTGTGTCATCGCCAAGAAAAATCATTGAAATAGCAACATGGATAACAAAATCATTGTACCACAATCATGGATAACAAATAACAGTAACAAAGCCATGGATAACAAAATCATTGTATTAACAATCCTGGATAACAACTCGTTGTAACACAATCATTAAAAATACAGGAGATCATCATTAAAAGAAACACAGAGGGTTTACCATTCAACGCTGATATTTTACCCAAAAAAGGAAAACACAGAGTTGATCCTTCAAGGAAATGAAGAGGTAATCAATCAAAGAAATGCAGGGATAATATTTCAAAGAAACGCAAAGGTTTTCATAGTTTAAGCAATCGAAAGGCAGAGGTACTTGTTCACAAGAAGGCGCAAGACTAAACATTCAACCAAGAAGCAATCAAATGCAAAGATAAGTAAGGGTAGAGAGTTGGTAAAAAATTATCTTTCACTCATCATCCATGCACAAAAAAGAAGGGCATTTTAATCTATAGGTCTTTAAACACCTAAGTGACGACCGTTGATTCGGCTCCTGGCCGACTACTCAGGCACAGATTGATGACTAATGTTAGAAAAATAGGACCGCGGAGCAATAAAATAAAACAAATGCAGAAACAAAACACAGAAGACACACAATACAAGAGAGACACAGATTTACGTGGTTCACCCAGTGTGGGCTACGTCCACCAGAGAAATTGCCAGGTCCTTCCTTTATTATTATCCAGCAAAATGAAGGGA
>JASDQU010587120.1:78755-92595 GCA_032191745.1 Picea mariana | reverse complement strand
TCTATTTAACAAATGTATTTCCCTACATTAGATCCAATGGATATACCATCCAATAACCCTTCTTAACAAATGACATCATTATCAAATTCCCAATCAATCCATTACAATACTAGGTATGGATATTTGTCATCTACTATGTCAATGAACTCAAAGTAAGCATAAATATTCACACAATTGATATAAAAATCCATCTTGCCAATTTGACAATGGGGAAAATGTGTGATTGGTTCACCAACTACCACTAGATCGACAAGTGACCCAATTTGGTACTCTGGTGCCATTACTTCAAAATTGTTGTTGTACGAGATGTCGTTACTACAGCTGCCACTACTCCTGTTGCCGCTACTCTGGTGTTGTTACTCCTGTTGTCACTACTCCGAGTGTCGTTACTTCAAAATCACTGTTGTACGAGATGTTGTTACTGCAACTTCCACTACTCCTGTTGTCTCTACTCCATTTACCGCTACTTCAGGTGTCATTACTTCAAAATCACCGTTGTACGAGATGTCGTTACTGCTGTTGCCACTACTCTAGTCACTGCTACTCTGGGTGTTGTTACTTTAAAATCGCTGCTGTACCAGATGTCATTACTCTGAGGTGCTGCCACTTCAGTCGTATCTAATCTTTGGTTACTGCTACTCCATTCGCCACTACTCTCTGGTTGCCTCTACTCCTACCGCTGCTACTGTGGTTGCAGTTACCCATATACACTCCCATCACCATGGATACTGATATTTCAACTGGCCACTCGAATCGATGCTGTCATATTCAACGACTGCAGATGACGCTATTCCTACGATGATGCTTCTCCATAACAGGTCGTGAGTCACCAGTTACGTCCTCAGCCAAATTTAACGGATTTGGGTAATATTACACATGGCATAGGCATTCGCGCCCGAGGACGGTCTTAACTTTAATTTTAGGGGAGATTTTATGCCTTTTCCCAAAGAGTCATCATTACCCTCTTTAATCACATGATTTCACAATCATTACTTAAAAATTTCCGACGCAGTTGTACGCATAGGGATTGGACACACCTGCCAAACCATTAATCATCCACCAAGATATTAAATTCCCTATCATATCATCATCATTACTTACCTGCCACATCATTTAATTTAAAAAAAATAAAAAAATCCACGACTCTTTTCACAACACATTTTCCACAAAACTGTTTTGTCTGTCATTTCTCTTGAACTGGTCATCGGTACTGCTCGATCAGGCACAGTCGATGGAACATAATAGGTGGTGGAGTAGTAAGGTATGAGCCAAAAAATACTACACAAGTCCATCAAAATCCAAAATTCTGGCAAATTTTCTAGAATGCAGGTTGGGACGTGTATTTCGAGAGGTTACAGGGATTCGATGCAGACATTACAGCAGAATTCGCCCAAAATTTGGATGGCCACTCCTCCACGGTATGTGGATTAAAAATTAGAGTCACGAAGGAAACCATTGCAGCATCTAGTGGGTTGCCAATATCCGGTCAGCGATGGTTTGTCCGGAAAACACCACTCCCATAATTTCCAGAGTTTTTTCTGCATGAAGGAAAAGAAGTAAATCCGAAAGGGAAAGGATACGAATGGACTTCTCTGCTGCCTCCATGGGATGAGGTAGCACTGTTTGTCATAAGTTATGTGACATGCGAAGGCCACCCCTCTACCATTTACAAATATCATCTCAAATTTCTCACATCTCCGCGTTTCCAATAACAGATAAACATGCCCTATTTTCTATGTAATAACATTCAGTGGATGGCATGAGTATCTCAACGCTTGCGCCAACCACTCAAAACCCTCACAAATCATGGCCTTGTTAAGATACTAGTCGTGGATGCACTGGAGCAAATCCCTGTGAGTTGGTCGCAGTTCATAAGACTCTCGAAAGAGGAATTGGTAGAACGTATCCCAGAAATAGCATAAACCCTAGAAAAGAGACATGGGGCTGAGCAGGTTAGCAGAGGCTGCCGAAACTATTGTAGAAGGGAAGAGAATGGGTGTTGATACACAGGAATCAACCTCGGATGAAGATGATGAAACAGAGAAACCATCAATGGAATTTAGAGAAGTTGGGGGAATGAGGTAGGTCATTAACCTGGATTCAAAAGAAGAGAAACCAGAGGGTTCTATTCATCCAAACCCTTTTCCTGAACAATAAAGAGATGTTGCTACTCCCTCAGCAGATGAACAAGAAAGAGATGATGCTACTCCCTTAGCATATGAACAAGAAAGAGATGTTTCTATTCCACCCGCATATGATCATGAGATGGATGCTGATACCCCTTTGTTTGATGAGCAGGAGAGGAATGGTGTTACTCCTCCAATCTATGAACAAGAGGTAACTGACGTTGTTACACAAGAAGAAACACGAGAACTTTCTGAATTTCCTATCTGTGAAGATGGTGTAGCTACTCCTCCCATTGATGAGCAGGTAATGACTGACGTTGTAACACAAGAACCAACGTCAGAACAAGCCATTCCTGAAAACCCTATTTTTGAAGACATAACAACTACTCCTCCAGTTTGTGAGCAAGAAATGACTGTTGTTGTTACACAAGAATCAACGTCATATCATGATGCTCCCAAAAACCCTGAACAAGATTTGGGTGCTGGTACTCTAGGAGAAGTGTGACTTAAACAATATCCAGGCATAGAGGCTGTAGACAATGAAGCTCATAATGAGGTTCCTCCTAGGGGATGAGCTGAAGAAATTCATGTCAAATAAGAATTTGTCAAATTTTGTGCAAGGAGAAGAACCCCTATTCAGGACCGTTATAGGATAGCCTTTAGATAAATTCTGCAATTGAGGATTGATAATTCCAAGCTAAAGAAGTAGGTGCTCCGCTTGAAGAAACAAGCATGGAGATACAAAAGAATTTCCAAGGAAGCAGTGAGGAGAAATGTCAAGGAGACTATTTCGGGAGCTACCCAAACTATTGATACTCCCACAGTATCAACAACTACTCAAACTACCGATATTCCTAGAGTAATAGCAGCTACTCAAACTGAGTTGGTTTTGCATACAGTAGCTACTCAGATTGAGCCTATCTTTCACACCTCTATAGTACCAACAACCACTCAGACTGTTCCTATTTTTCACACTTCCATAGTAACAACATCTACTCAAGATGAGCCAATGACAGATACAACTGAAGCTCGGGTATTATTGTTGAAAGACAAGATACAAAAGTGGAAGAAAACTATAGCCCAGTTTTGGACAGGATCTGTCCTTTCTTTAGTGCACCTAAGGACATTTAAACACATAAGGGAGCAGGTTGCTAGAGTCATTGGTGACTATGAGGAAAAGTTGGAAGAAGAGAATAACAAGGGTGATAAATAGAAGGAAAATATTATAGAGATGGAGGCACATATATAGAGGTTAAGATATGACAAACATGAGATGTATGATATCACCCAGCAGGTAGTAACATGTTGCTCCCCTTCTCTCAGCTATGCATTGTTCCTTCATGAACAATATTTATTTATTTTTCTGAAATGTATTCACCAAGAGATGGTTTATAATATTAAATACCCCATGCAATTTCTTAGGACCTTGAAAAGTTATGACATCCTCACACAACATCTCATGTGTGAATTGTACATGCACAACTACCTGCTAAGAGATGATAAAAAATTCAATCCAGTTCCTTATGTGGGAGATGTCCAATTGAGGGCCTTTCTTTCCTACATCATTAACCAGGAGAAGTGGAAGAAGGCACTTGATTATTTTGAGGAAAATCAGGTACACAGACCCCTTCAGGTTAGAATGGAGAACTTTAAAGTTGACCAGATCATCAACAAACATAACTATTTCAGAGGGATTCCCAATTGGCCACAGAATATGGAAACTACATAGCAATGGTGTGCTGAGATTTGCATAAAATAGTTGACCTATTGCAAGGAAGAGGCACTTGAAAACTGTGACTAGAGATGGGCCTTATCACCACCTCCTGTCAGGGAACGGGAAGCATTTGGGGCTCCCAATTTTTGCAGAGCCATGGAAAGAATATCTAGGTATATAACATGTATGAGGTTTTGTGGGGTTTGATGGATAGGTTTGAGATTTTCATTCCCCATCATCTAGATGCCACTTGATCAATATCAACCTGATTACGAGGTCCAGAGAGAATGGTGGAAGGATATAATATTGACTAGGGGATATGAGTTTCTAGGGACAGATATGGACGAGGCATGACATAGCAAAACTTCAGGCCCAATATCAAGGTTCCAACCTAGATCTGCGAAAGCGACGGCTTGCACGAGGACATGCACGTTACTAAATTTTGGGGGAGATGTTGGCCCATGAAATTGCTTGTTTTCTACCACCTTTTTCTATCCTTATTTACCTCCATTTCTATATTCCTTGAGCTAATGTGTGTAACCACAAGGGTAAGAATGCACGTCTCTTATGTGATTTTGTGTATTAGTTCAAAAATGTTAGAGATTGGTTGGGGGTTTACCAAAGTGAATCACTAATCTCTCAAATATCGCAGGAACAGAGCAAACACAGTCTGGAAATATGATGTGATCAAGGATGCAATGCAGTCCACAGGTTGAAGGTGAAAAAGAGGACTTGTTCCATGGTCCAACATTAGGTTATGTTAATCAGTTCATCCTTTGTGTATTTTTAGGAAGAGTTGTTACCCTAATCCTAGGACACTCTGTGCTCCACGAATTGTATAAAAGGACGAACAAAGATAGAGAAGGGATTAACCAATCAATCATCTAGCTAGGAGTTGTCCCGTATCAAGACTGCAACCTATGTAATCTCTTTTTATTTAATGAAAATCGAGTTTCTTTTGATTTGCTGAGTTTTCATGGAAGTTAGTTCACTACAACCTTGATTGGGGAGTTGGGCCCACTCTTCTAGTCATGTGATGTCGGCTTATGATATAGTTTTGTTTTGGTTTTGTGTGGAATCTGTTAGATCTGCGTGTTCTGCTTCATTTACAATTATCCTGCTTCATTTGAATGTTACAGTTATTTATGTTTAAGAACCAATAATCTAGTTTCTGCTCTTTATTTTAATGCAATTCTTGTTTACTTACATTATCAATATTGAAAGAAGCACAGTCTGCACATATAGTGCATGGTAGCCTATAAAACATTCAGGCCCCTAGGTTGACAAATTAAATGTATTAGGTGGTAAATCTAGACGATATACCATAGCCAACAGTGAGGATATAAGTAATTCCTTTCAATATACCCCACTTCATAATAATTATAAGATCATGGTGGGAGATGATCCCTCGCTTACCTCTTCATAACTTTCCAAATCTAGAAGGTTGCATGGATCATCGCTTGTTGCATTATAAATGACCAATGACTATCATCGCATGTTTTCTCCTATATTCCACGTGAAGACCCTAAAAAAAAGTCCTAAATCCTGAGCAATAAATGTATTTTGACTTTCATCTTCTGATGGATTCCCTTTTGGCATGTAGGGGGGAAATTAAGACTATAACATATACTACTAGATATTCTACTTCCCACCAAATTGCATTACTCCAAGTGAAATATTTTCTATCTCCCCTTCATCATGTGTGTTGGCCCTTGACCAAGTTTTGAGGATCCTTGGTCACTTTTGACCTATTTTGGGACTTCGACAGGCTGTCGAAGATGGAGCACAAGTCAAAGTAGAGATCACGGGATATTGGCCCCTTTTTAGGGATTTTTGGGCTTTGGGCTTATGTAACGGGTATGAGGATATCGACGAATGGGTTTTACCCATGTTTAGGCCCTTTTTGTAATGCATAAATAGAAATATAGAAGATGTAGGAAGTAAGTTCGATCTATGTGATCGAAGAGAGACTAGGCACTGTGATAAGTGAAACTTGTAAGTGATTTGTGCATGTTATGTTGAGAACTTGCAGAGCTAAGTGAAAGTGATTGTAAGAGACTGTGAAGAGGCTTTGTGCTATAACTCAGGGAAGGAGGATCTATTGGAGTGCGCGCAAATCTCCTGTCCTCTGCAAAGTAAGATATCATGACTCTGTACATGTAGAATATTGATAGAAAGAAATAAAGAAGAAGAGTTGGCGGACGTAGCTCCAGGTCGGGGGTGAACCACATATATCCTGTGTTGCTATGCTTTGTGGGATGTATTGATGTGTTTATGTGTTTACTTGCTTAGATGATTTGATATAGATGAATGATAGATATATTTGTTGTTGCTTTGTTCTTAATTATATGGATGAATTCTAGATATAATCGATGTGAAGGTGCTTAGTGCTTGAATCTACGAGATCTGTATGAATACTACGATGCTTTGTAATTAGGGTTTTATCTGTGAAGTAGATATTAGTTAAATACTGATGAACTGTAACTGTTAAGTGCTCTGTTAAGGTGTTACAATCACAGATTGGTGTCCCAGCTACGGTTGTAGACATCTGAGTCCTGCAACCACCCCTACCTCTACCTCAGGTGAGACTTCATCTGCTTCGCAGGTGTTGTTGAAAGGGCCGGTAGTTAGGGTTTTGTCGGTGTGCTCTTGAGCGCTGAACCCTAGGTCTGCCCATGTGCAACAAATGGTTCCATTGTTGGGACCTGAAACTGTGATTGTTGGGAACTACATAAAAGAGAAATCTCTGTGTGTAGATTTGTTTCCCTAGTGCGCAGTATTTTACTTGACCTGTGAAGTTCTGTGCCAAGAAGAAAAGTCACATCTAAAGAAAAGAGGTAAGACCTGAAAGATTTGTGCTTTGAAAAGCGTAAGAACAATGAAACATTTTGATTGAAAAGGTAAGATAAGTGGAAATTTTTGTTTCAAAATTATGGATCTAGGTATGTTTGATAAATTTTTCCCTAGCTTGAAAAGTAGGGCACAACTAGATGAAACAAGGTTTGATTTGAGTAGATCTAACAAAAATAGTGAAAGATATGTTATTCCAATGCATAGAAAGAACGTTTGGACTAACAAATGGATGCAATATCCTAGAAATATTTTTTTGCAGGATAGCTACTATGATCCTAGCGCGTAGTACAAGAAAGGATAGGGATAATTTCAAAGAAAGAGATGATTAAATCTTTGTTACAATTGTAGAAGACGGGGACATATTGCTAAGGGATTCTCTGGTAGAAGACCTAGTTGTCTTTGTTGTAAAGCTATGGATCATGAAGTTTTAGATTTCCCTAGAATGATTGTTAAGCTTGACAGAATGAATATGAGACATGAAAACCCTGAGAAAGGTCAAGAAACTAAGACCATGACAGAACCCCAGAAAGAATCAGATATTGTATTACTACAAATGAAAGAAACCCTAAATGATCATAGAAATATCAACTTATCAGATATCTTCAAAGAAAAAGAATGCATAGAAGCAAGAATAGGAGACTTCGACATTAACTGTGTTCTGGATGAAGAAACACAGGTAAATATCACGACAGAAAGAACTTGGGAAACTTTAGGAAAGCCTGCTATGATTCCTTCATTGGGAGGAATAAGATTGTTTAAAAGAAATATGATAACCCTACGTGGAAAACTCACCCAGATATCTATGAGTGCTCATGGAACTTCGACAGAGGAAGATTTTGAGATTGTTAAATTTATTGAGAACAACGCCCCATATTCTATATTACTAGGAAAACCTTGGATTGAAACAGATCAGGCCAGAAGGAAAGAAGAAGAAAGAATTAAAAGATTTTATGATTAGGAGGATAAAACACTTGATTGAAGAACAAGAGAACAGATCGAGACTACTTAGAACTAGAAACTTGGATGTTGAAGTTGAAATAACAAAAACAGACTCACAGACGAGTAGAACACCTACCCAAGATAGAGAAGACGTATTACTCTCTGACCCTATGAAAGAATATCAATAGTGCAAAGTTACTATGCCAAAAGGAGATAAGAATCAAAATGGAAAGAGGAATACTGAGACGAAGATCACCGGGAAGAAGGCTAGAAAGCTTAGTAAGAAGAGAGCAAAGATAGAAAGGTTACAGAAGGTTCCAGAGGGGATTTTGTAGAAGGAAGGTTTGCAAGACTGCAACTTCACCGACACATCAGAACAGTGCAACATGGCACTTCACCATGGTGAAGTGATATAGACATTGAAAGAATTCTAACCATTAGCCCGATGCCTTGAACGGTTAGATCAACAGTTATGGCTAGACCCATTACACCGTTGTCTACTTATTGCGTCGACTGCTGCACCAGAAACACTTTTGTGAATTGTATCAGAGCTAACAAGATAACTCTTTGCTACCACACTGTGTTTACTGAGATCGACACCTGTTATATTTCTTTCAGCATTCACTCATTGACATGAGTTTTTCGACCAAAAGCGTGCATGTCAGACGAGCTCAGTGCTGTGGAGAAGTTAGTCTAGGAAGTTTTAATTGATCTGATGGATGAGAGAGTGATGTCCATAGGAGTTCAAGCTTCATCAACGTGAGGAGTGCAAGCCTCCCCATCGACTACTCATGGATCATGACCATCCCAACCTTCAACAAAAAAGAGAACCAAGCACCGAGATGACTTGGAAAACATGAATTTAATCTCGACTATCGTACCCGACTACATCCCACCTTTGGCTAGTGTGGTGAGTCATGACAGTGTCCTGAGGGACTTTTATTACACAATGGTAACTGCATACCTCCTGAAGGGGATACGTTCAGTTAGAATGCAGTAGGATAAGATCGTGACATTGAAGTTCAACGACTTCAACCTAGGGGACCGCAAGAACTACAACATGCTCGTCTCGTACAAATATTTGACGAGGATGAAGGGGAAGAACTAAAGAATAATCCCCCAGCCATGGACTATGAACCTCACGTAGTCCACCCTCTTGAATGTAATGAAGATTCCTCACTTTGGGAGGCACCATGAGGTTAACGCGTGTGTTAAGATTATGCTCTCATATTACCATGGCGGCTACCTATGGCTAGACCGACGCATCACAATCGATCTGACGCTGATCCATAGGATTACCAGATTGAGCATGCAAGGACCCAACCCACAGGACTTCTACCTAGGAAAGGCTACAAATAACGCATTAGCACAGAGGATCAAAGACACATATGGCGATGTAGAAAAAGGAACGCAAGGCTACAAGGTAGCTTCCATCTAGAATGGCACAGTGCGCTTGGCCATTCAACTAATCACAGGAAATATCGTAAGAAATAACAGACCTACATAGGTCACAAGATTTGTTGTTGACCTTGCCGGGAAATGTGTAGAAAGACTCCAAATGAACTAGGCAAAGTACTTGGTCAACCAGCTAGAATTAGACTGCCACGAAGCTCAGGATCAGGGCCATGAATTCCACTTTAGCTGGTTCTTGATCCTCATCACATTTACCATTTGGGAGATGCCGAAAGGTGCGACCTTCCTAGAAATTGAGTCATTCGAGTCACTCCCTGTGAAGTTCACCACGCTCTAGTACTTGAGTGATATGGGAAAACAATGGAAGTCGAACACAGTCTTTCATACATATTATCTCCAATTGAAGAGGGCCATCGAAGCTGTCCCTCACTATCGGTTCCGATCCCTCATGAAGTTCTGTGCAGATCGACACTTCATTTATATCACCGCGCACGTAGTTGAGCATAAAGAAGAGCTTCAGTCATACTATAAGCTCATAGAGGAGGACCTCGAAGAGATAACCAAGGACTGGTCTAGAGAACTTCTCATCCCCGCTGACCCCACAGAAATTTCAGACCCGAAACTAATTCACAACTTAGAGGCCACTCACGAAGTACATGACACACCTGGAACCAACACAAGGAAGAAGACCAAAGAAGTACAAAACCTGAGCAGTGCATTAGAAGAAACTGCTTCATATTCACCTAGAGGAGGGGGTGACGAAGTAGATAAAGCATAAATAAATAGAAAATATGATCAACCGAAGAAAGGCGAACAAACACCCCCTAGGGATCTTGTTGATAAGGCTGATCCCTTGAAGAAAAGGAAGGTTTCCCCCAAAAAACTCACTTCCTGAAAGAAATCCAGAGCCACCTTGACTAAGATACAGATTGTGCTCACGGTTGATGACTTTGACTTCATCACCACAGCCGTAGAAGATGCCTCGCAGGACATCTTGCAGAAACATGAAGCCAATAAGGAGGAGATGTACGAAGAGATCGAGGCTGAACTTAGAGGGGTACAACAGACCCTTCAATCCATCCATGCAGTATCCATTGCACCCCTGCCATCAGAAGAACCAGATTTTGGATATGAGCCTGCCTAACTCCGCAGACTAGATGATGTGACCGAAGCTCACCTTCGTCGAGCACAAGCTGAGAAAGACCAGGCCACAACAACCCTGAAACAAGCCCAAGAAGAAATGGTAGAGAAACGTCGGGTCGCCCAAAAGGATAAGGATGAACTTCAAGCCAAGTTTGAAGAAGAAAGGGTGCAGGTCTAGCAAGAAAAAGAGTAGTTGCTCGCAAAGCAACTTGGAGTCAAAGAAATAGTCAACATAGCACTTTTCTCTATGACAGGCTTAGAGCCAAAGGAAAAATACCAAGTGGAGGATCAAGTGGTGAAACTCGCGGAAGCTATCCAATAGCTTCAACAAAGAATAGTAGACTTAGAGCTAATAACAGTGCTCAACACTCCCCAGGATGTGCAGGATCAAAGAGAAGTAACTGCTTGAAGCGCAGTTGAGAGAATCAAGGCCCTCACCTTGGAATGTAAACAATTATGTGATCTCAGTGACCAGACTTATGAGCGACTTGCAGAGGATCCTGAACTAAAGGCACTGGAGTCACGAATCCATGAGGAAAAGCAGCAAGATGAAACAGTACAGGCGCAGTTGAAGCCCCTGTCAGTAGTTGAGAGGATGAAGTGATCCCAAGAACAATGCACTGCTCAACAATGGGTCCACACCATTCAGAGAAAAGCCATGGAAGTGACTCAGAGGCTCCAACCAATATAGGATGACACTTGTCAACTGTTCGCAGAGATTGAAGGCCGAGGAGCAGAACTGGAGCAAGTCGTCACTGTAGCTAAACAACGCTTAGAGGGACCTATCAATGAAGCAGTTCTCTAAGAGTTCGTTGAGCAGGAGGCCTTGGCATAGCAACAGGTCAAAGCAACTTGAGACAAGCTCGAGGATTTTTAAGTAGAGCTACCCAGACCTGAGTGACTCGGGACTATTCACAGGTGAGTGTTGGGGTCCTGTTGGCCCTTGACCAATTTTTTAGGATCCTTGGTCACTTTTGACCTATTTTGGGACTTCGATAGGCTGTCGAAGATGGATCGCAAGTCGAAGTGGAGATTGCGGGATATTAGCCCCTTTTTAGGGATTTTTGGGCTTTGGGCTTATGTAACGAGTATGGGGATATCGACCCATGGGTTTTACCCATGTTTAGTCCCCTTTTGTAATGCATAAATAGAAATCTAGGGGATGTAGGAAGTAAGTTCGATCTATGTGATCGAAGAGAGAATAGACATTGTGCTAAGTGAAACTTATAAGAAACTTGTAAGTTCTTTGTGCATGCTATGTTGAGAACTTGCATAGCTAAGTGCAAGTGATTGTAAGAGACTGTGAAGAGGCTTTGTGCTATAATTCAGGGAAGGAGGATCCAACGAAGTGCGGGTAGATCTCTTGTCCTCTGTGAAGTAAGATATCATGGCTCTTTACTTGTAGAATATTGACAGAAAGAAATAAAGAAGAAGAGTTGGTGGATGTAGTCCCAGGCCGAGGGTGAACCACGTATATCCTGTGTTGCTATGCTTTGTGCGATGTATTGATGTGTTTACTTTCTTATATGTTTTGATATAGATGAATGATAGATATATTTGTTTTTTCTTTGTGCTTAATTATATGGATGAATGCTAGATCTAACCGATGTGAAGGTGCTTAGTGCTTGAATCTACTAGATCTAGATGAATACTGGTTAAGTAGATACTGGTTAAATATTGTTGAATTGTAACTGCTAAGTGATCTGTTAAGGTGTTAAAATCACATATTGGTTTCCTAGCTAGGGTTGCATACATCTGAGTCCAACAACCACCCCTACCTCTACCTCGAGTGAGACTTCATATGCTTCGCAGGTGTTGCCGAAAGGGCTGGTAGTTAGGGTTTTGTTGGTGCACTCTTTAGCGTTGAACCCAGTGTCTACCCCTATGCCAACAATGTGTGATTCCTACTCATTTATAGTGGTATGTGTTACCATTTATTGGCATTAATTTGAGTACCCTGACTTCAACAAGTGCAATCATCCTTCATTTAGGGTGGTGTGAGAAATTATAACCTAGAGTAGTGTGACCACCCTTCATTTCAAAATAGTGTGATCACACTAACTTGATTTGGTGTGAACTACCCTTCGAGTTAAACATTTCCGTTTCTCTTCATTTATATGGTATCATGTACCTTCATTTGAATAGGGTGAGTTACCTTTACTTGAATATGTGTAAGTGTCTTTGTTTAAACAAGTGCTCCATTGTTGTGATCTACCATTCTTTCAAAGCGTTACAACTTTTTTCGTGGGAACAACTTTGATTTCTTTCATTCATATGAGTGTGAGTAAACTTCATTTTTTTGGTAAGGGAATGAATCAACCACAAGGCCACAAGTTCCTCATCCAAAAATCTACAAACATAGTTTTTGAAAGGATGTGAATGCCTTTAACCTCATGCTGTGATTATCCCTTCACATTAATAGGTTAAATTTGATATTCAAGGTAATTATTGCGACCAGTCTATATTAGTATCGATTAATGGTTGTGAGTGCATTGAAGTGGATAAGTAAAGGGTTGGATCACTCTCACAAGCATAGCGATAGATTAAAAAAAAACACATCTCCCAAATTGTCCCCCTGGGATACCCCTACCAAATTGTTTTTGACCTCTAGTTCGGAGCCCCAATATCTCAATTAAAACCATTCATTCAAGGGAATGTGTTTTATCTTCCCCTTCATCCCAAGGTGCCTTGGGTTTCTCTTTTGGTCCACTAAGGAAGACACCTAATAAGTCCCAAAACCCCCTCTGATAAGCCCTTCTCACATAAGAAACCCTTTGAAGGGTCAATCACACATGAAAATATTGAGTATGGGTCAATCACGAATCCCAACATCCAGCTTCTCATGTAGATTTTTTTTTAAACCTATAGGAAGCGTGGAAATATCAACAATAGTTCGTCGCAAGGTAATGAATGTGTTTTATTATGCGTGGCAATATCGACGAAAGTTCATCACACTTTGGCATAGTTTTGTGTCGCACATATAGCATCTACGTTGTAAATTTTTTCTCTGCCAAACATTTTCGTTGCTATTGCCATGCTTTTTCATCGCAACTTTCCACACTTTTCCATAGCACATATGGCATCTGTTGGTAATTTTTTTACTTTGGCATGGTTTTTTGTCCCTATTGCGACGACGTTTTATCGCTATTTCCACGCTTTATAAGGTAAACCTATATTGAGGATGATGACATGTGGAGGGCTTATTTCATCGTTGTTTCCATGAATAACTGGTTCGTGGATATAGCGACGAAAAAAGTTCCATGAAAAATAGTCTTTTCTTTCATGGAAAGTGCGACGGATATGTGTGGCAATAGAAACGAAAAACCGTGGCAAATTTGGTCATATGTAGTAGTGCATGTTCTTGTTGTTCCCTTTTCTAAGGGACCAAGGGTGCGATTTGTGCCCATTTTCACACTGCGCCTCACATTTTCCTTTGATTGAGAAATAGAGGAGGAGTGGAGGAGGAGGAGAGCATAGGATCTTTCCACCTTGTCCAACTCAAGCTAGGTATGCTTGATTTTTTATGTTAGCATGAAAAATTGGATTGTCTTCAACATGTAAAAAAGTGAGGATGTTTTTTATCCAATAAACCAAGGGATTGGTTTATATATATTTATTCATGGATATTCCCAAACACTTTATTCTTAACATA
>JASDQU010587119.1:68018-87826 GCA_032191745.1 Picea mariana | reverse complement strand
CCAGCAGAGGAAGGATGAACAGAAATAGTTGAGTGTATGGAGATTTGCCTTATGGTGGAATTTATTGTTTTTCCTTCTGAAAAGAAAATGTGTATATATGTATATTCATAATTACTTAACTAGACTACAATTGTCTAAATAACATTGTTGAGCTAGATTATTGTAATTAAGAGATTTCGCAAACATTTGACTAGTTTATTATCTTTTATAAAACGAATAGTCTTGTTGATTGGATTGGATGCATACAAAAATTACTATAGAGGTGATAGTTATTGTTATTAGTACATGCATGAGACTTGTATATACTAGCTACACATGCATTTCTTGCACATGTACACTAGTATGTGTGAGTTTTCTTGGCTTACCTACTGATAATGTTGTTTATTGGATATGAATGTGTGAACCATGTGTCTTTTCCCTTGTATCATAAAATACTTTAACTTCGGGACAAAGTTTCCTGAAGGGTGGGTGTATGTAACAACCCTACTTAATTAATTAAATATTTGTTTAATGAATATTACTCTAATTAATTAATTTCATAATTAAATATTTGTTTAATGAATATTAGTTTAATTAATTAATTAATTAATTTCATGATTAAATATTTGTTTAATGAATTTTAGTTTAATAAATTATTAATTTTTATTTTGGAGACTTAGTGTATCAGTAGATGGACCTATTTATAGAGGGGGGGATAAGGTGGTTGAGTTTTAATGGGGGGATAAGGCAGTGAATAATGAGGGAAAGGAGGATAAGGCAAGGGGAAACACTCGGGAAGGGGGTCTTCTTTTGTTTTGGGGTAATATTTTCATATGAGAGAAGGAGAAGGTGAAGAGAGGGAGTTTTTGGGACTGGATTTGTATTTCTGGATTACTGGTAGCTTGCTTGAGGACTTTCACAGGGGGCACCTGTTGCTGGGAATTTTGGGCTCGGGGGCCAAGAAACTGTAAGGAATCCTGGGGCTAGAGAGTTGGATAGGTTGTTCCTAGCTGGCTGGGAGATTAGTCAGTTTTGGGCAGAGCTTTAGCTTGGGCAGAGTTTCAAAACAACATCAGGTTGAGGTAGATATGTTTTATCATCATCATTATTATGATGTTGTTCGTTATTTATATATTGTTCATAACAATTATGCTGAATATGTGGTTTATTATCATGCTACTCATAAATTTTAATTATGTTGAACATGGTTATATGTTGAATAATGAACTGTAAAGAAGTTAGGATAACATTTCTCTATTTAAATTTATGTTTTTAAGGCTTTGTTTGGACAGGCCTTACAATTGATGAGGCATATGTACAAGCACTCTATATGGAGAACATAGGCCATAAGAAAGGATAGCCAAGTGGTTATAAATAGAAATACCACCAAGATGCTTTCAAGGAGGGGAACAAGAAGTGGAAAGGAAAAGACAAGAAAACAACATCTACTACACATCAATGCAAGGATCCAAACAACCACTGCAACCATTGCAATATTGATGGTCACACCAAAGATAAGTGTTGGAATCTACATCTAGAGTTGAATCCAAAGAACCATAAGAAGAATGCCAAGAAGAAGAACCTGTTAGGTATGGATTCAATAAATCAAGTAGAGAGAAGCTCATATGTGGATGAGAAGATTGTCTATACTTTAGTGCAGAAAGAGGTGAATTTGAGTATCCTTCATCACAAGTAAGAGAAGGAGATGACAAAACTCTTCCATATTAAGATCTAGGTCAAAAAAACCAAGGTATATTCTCTATTCAATTTTGGGTCACAGGCCAACCTCATAAAAAATGATTTGGTCGGCAAGCTTGGGTTGGAGGTTCATGATCATTTGAGACCATATCCATTGGGATGGGTGAATAAGGAAGCAGAGATCAAAGTCTCTATACAATGTAAGATCAAGTTTGCTATAAGTGTGTATTTTATTGATGAAGTGGAGTTACATGTAGCATCCCTTGACGTTTGTGGTGTAGTGTTTGGAAGCCCCTACATGTATATGGGGGATGTGATCTTCATGCAAAGAACAAACTAGTACCACCTGATCAAGGATGGAAAGTATTGCATCATCAATGCACACAAAAGTAACTTGAAGATCTTTATGGTAAGTGTCAATCAAGCCAAAAAGTTGATCAGTTCTAATAAGAAATATGTATTTCTCTTTCTAAGGAGAAATAGCCAGGGGAGGAATCAATAAGAGTAAAGGCATCCCCTGAGGGATGTATCAAAAAGAAGAAACAATAGATGGAGGATTTGTCATAGGCATATAGAGGAGTGTTCTAGGAGCCTAAAGGGTTGCCATCTAAGAGGGAAGTGGAGCACGAGCAGTTGTTTCCTAAATCCACATTATCAAATATTGGGTTGTATATACAGTATGTTTTAGAAACAAGCAGAGTGTAGAAATAGTTGCAGCAACTATTGAACAAGGAGTAATTCGACCAAGCACTTCACCTTGTGGGTCACCTATCATCATAGTACCCAAGAAGAATGAGACTTGGCAAATGTGTATCAACTACAAAGCTTTGAACAAGATCACGCTCAAGAATCGATACCCTCTACCCAGGATTGATGATTTGTTAGACCAATTGTAGCATGCCAAGTACTTAACCAAGTTGGATATCAAATTGAAATACCACCAAGTATGTGTTAAAGAAGAAGACACATGGAACACCACCTTCAAGACAAGGAAAGGTTTGTATGAATGGTTGGTCATACCTTTTGATTTATGTAATGAACCAACTACATTTATGTGTTTGATGAATCATGTTGGTTTATAGCTCTACCTAGGAGGATCACATTTCACATCTCATGCAGATGTTAAAGACTAGATAAAAACACATCATTTGTTGTCAAACCTCAAGAAATGTGAGTTTTCCCAACAATCATTGGTGTATTTGGGGTACGTGATCGATGGAGGGGAGCTCAAGATAGATCCCGCAAAGATGGAGGCCATCATGAAGTGGTCAGTTCCTACTAATGTCACTAAAGTTAGGAGCTTTGTTGGGGTAGCATAGTACCTATGGAAGTTCATAGCATCCTTTTAAATAGTAGTTGTGCCACTCCATGTCATAAAAACAAGTGATAATAGTTTCGAGTGGGGAAAGAATTAGTAGAAAGATTTCAATGAGATAAAACAAAATATCAATCAAGCACCAATTCTCACATTGCCCAAATTGCAGAAGCCTTTTGAAGTGGAGATAGATGCAAGTGGTTATGTTATGGGAGCGGTTTTGATGCAAGGAGGTAAACCGGTATGCTATCATTCTAAAATGTTTCATGGGGGAGTCCTAAAATACCCTATCTATGATAAGGAACTCTATGCCCAAGTTCAAGCTATTGTGAAGTGGAAGCACTATCTAATGGGAAAGGAAACCATTATTTGCATTGATCACCAACCATTGCAGTATTTCAAGTAGGCCCAGAGTTAGCTTCAATAAACCAGTTTTACAAGTGGATGGGGTTTTAGGAACAATTTCATATAGTCATGATCCATATGGATATTGGTGGCCACCCACCTATTCCAACTGGCTCGTTTTGACAGTTTTAGTTCAACACGTTCTTCTGTAATTCTTTGTAATTATGGGTTCTACACTTTTGGGGTTGTATGAATACCTACACAATTGCGAGGTGGATATTGGTGGCTGCCCACCTAATCCAACTGGTTTATTTTGGAAGTTTTCATGTCAGTACATCTTTATGTACTTCCAGGGCCGTTTTGGGGCCCTAAACAATGTTTTTCTGGCTTGCCATAGTCAAACTATAGACAAAGTCAGAGTTTGATGGCATAATGTGTATTTCTCGAAAAGACCTTTCCAACATGCTATCACGTGCCTAAAACAGAGGTCGTATGCAAAAGTTATGACCCTGAGAAGTTGAGGTACCAACTTACCCATCGAGCCCCACATAACTTTTGGTGCTTCATCTCTTGGAGTTAGGTTTTTGGATGTCTATGGTTTTGGAATTCATGAGTAATGTTAAAAAGGCCTCTAGAGCCTCATTGTAATCATTCTGCTCAGACGGATGCGCATAACAGTGACATCTCTTCTCAGAGATAACTACCACCATTCGAGCAAGTTGTTTTCAGTTTTGCAGTTTTACAATTTCAACCTATTTTATTTATTCAATAGAAGTTATTGTTCACTGGATATCTGTTATTGTTCTTCATATATTTGTGTTATTGCATTCAGTCTGTTATTTATTTTGTTCCACTCATAAATCTAGATCAATGGTATCACAACGATCTGCTCTTCACTTATTTTTCTTCGTGCATGTCCTCGACAAGATCCAAGTACAAGAAGTTGGGACTCGAACCAATCGAGCCTTTCCAAGTTCGGTCGTGTCGAGGCCGACAACAACCCATGTGGGACAAAAAGAAAGATGATGGAGCAGGAGATCCTTTTAAAATGTTGCTCAAGGAATCCCTTGCACGACAAAGGAACGAAATGATGGACAACTTTGCACAGATCCTTCGACGGCTACCCATAGGAGACGCATCTTCATCAAGTGTCCATGCAACCCCCTTCAATGTATAAGTAAATTTTGATATTCCATTATTTTAAGGACTGATAAATATAAATGTTGTAGATAAATTGTTGAATCTGCTCGAAGGGTATTTTTCGGTCCACAATTTTTTCGATAGGGAAAAGATTACTTTTGCACTCCTCAAGGCCATCCCCCATGTTAAGGACTAGTGGGATACTTACTCTGAGCAAAGGGCCATAGAGGAATATGCAATATTTACGGTCGCCCCCACATGGGATTCTTTCAGGGATGCCATTAAAGAACAATACTACCTTGTTGGAATCTACGAGGACCAATACATAAGATGGACCACCCTGCGTCAGGAAAGGGACCAAACAGTACCAGATTTCACCAATATTTTCCATACCCTACGCACCAAAATGAGTATCAAAGACTCTTAACGACATCTGGTTCTCAAATATCGTGGTTGTCTGCATAGATGCATTCAAACAGAAATCGAGTTTCTAGACATCGCATCATTGGGTACGGATTACATATATGCTATCAAGATCGAGCATAAATATAAGCAGAAGAGGTGAGAGTTTGGATATGCAAACTCCTCACAGTCGAAGCAGGGAAAAGGTGGCCCCAACCCACAAAACAAGGGACAGAGAAAAGATGTCCACTCTCAGGACAACCAGTCCAAGTTGCAACATAAGAAGGGTAATGAGAAGTCGAAGAAGGACATAGGAAAGTGGTGTGAATACCATAAAATCCCTTTGCACAACACCGAAGGATGTCGCTCCACGCAATCACTGGTGGCCGAGCTGAAAGCTTCCGAGTCAGAGGAAGATTTTGACTCCAAATCAAATCTAGAAGGAGGGAAGCAAATTATCGATGTTGAACCTAGTGCCATTGTCGCTACCACCAAAGTCCATCCAAGCAAACTAGAAGAACCAGAGGAAGGGGAATGCTTCTTTCACTTACATATGTGGATAAAGGGGGCTCCGCTTCATTTCATTATCGATAGTGGTAGTCAGAAGAACTTGATCTCAACATAGGTCATCCAATGGTTAGACCTACCGATGACACTACATTCGCAACCCTACACCATCGGTTGGCTTCACCAAGGAATATATCTTTGTGTCAACCAACAATGTCGTCTGCCCTACGACATCAAGCCCTTCAAAGATGAGGTATTGTGTGATATTTCTCCCCTTGAAGTTTGTGATGTTCTTTTAGGACAACCATATTTGTGGAAATGACATGTTGAGTATGAGTCTAGACCCCGCAGTGTTATTATTACTTTGGGTAGACAATTGTACAGGATACCAGAGGTAGTGTCGCCTACCTCTATTTCTTTGATCTCTGCTAAGCAATGCAGTAAGATCATTTCACAGACCGGGAAGTTCATCTTCTTTGTGATCCGTGCTCACAGTAAGTAGAAGTTCGTCGCCACATCCATAACCTCTACACAGAACCTCTCCTTGCAGTAGAAGCAAGTGGACAGAATCGGGGAAGAGTACATAGACATCTTCTCCTCACCCACCAGGGTATCAACGCACTGCCAAGTCAAGCATCCAATTGATCTAACTCTCGGTGCACCTATGCCTGATGGACCAGTTTATCGTCGCTCGCTGATGGAAATGATGAAATCAAGCATCATATCCAAGAGTTTCTTCAAAATGGGCACATCAGACCCAACTCCTCCCCTTGCGGAAGCTCGATTGCACTGGTGCAGAAGAAAGATGAGACCTAGCGGCTCTGCATTGATTACAAAGCATTAAACAAAATCACAGTCAGGAACCGGTACTCAATTCCCTGAATTGATGACCTTCTAGACCAACTCAAGGGATCCAAGTTCTTCAACAAGATTGACCTAAAGTTTTTCTAGCACCAGGTTCCCATCGAACAAACTAATGTATGGAAGACATCTTTCAAATTTAAAGGTCTCTTCGAATGGTTGGTCATGCCTTTTGGCCTAACAAATGCACCAACAACTTTCATGAGGTTGATGAATGATGTATTGAGACCCTTCACCAACTCTTTTGTGGTGGTATATCTGGATGACATCCTCATCTTTAGCAGAACTTGGGAGGAGCACATGCATCATATTCAACAGGTTTTGAGCACTCTGTGGTAGCACAAGCTATATGCCAACTTGGAAAAATGATCCTTTGGCATGAACAGGGTCTAATAATTGGTCTTCATTGTTGATGAACATGGGGTACATGTGGATCCAGCTAAGATCCAAGTCATCTGTGGTTGGCCAGCCCTGACCACACTAACTGAGCTTCAGAACTTCTTAGGACTTGCCAACTTCTACCCACATTTTGTGTTGGGATTCTCCCATATTTCATGAGACCTTAGCTAAGTGACCAAGGGCAGTGGCAAGGCAAATTTTGTGTGGGGGAAGGCACAACAACGAGCATTTGATTATCTGAAGCATCGCTTGTGCTCAGCTTCAGTACTCTCCTTACCCGATCTACAACGACTGTTTGAGATTGAGACTGATGCATCCGACTATGTTATAGGCGCAGTTCTCACTCAGCATGGTCATCCGATCACATACCACAGCGATACACTCTAAGATACTATCTGGAAATACCCCACCTATGACAAGGAAATGTATTCCATTGTACAAGCATGTCGTCAATAGAAACATTACATTCTAGGAAATGAGACAATAATCCACACTGATCACAAGCCTTTGTAGTTCATACAGACACATGGGAAGTTGCAAAATGATTGCCATCAGAAGTGGTCCACATACCTACAACAGTTCCATCTCAACATCAAGTATAAGACAGGGAGCACAAATCGTTTCGTTGACTGCCTCAGTTGACCTCCCGTGGTTGCACTCACCATCGTGATCCATTCATGTGGGCATGAGGCATCTGAGTGGCCCCAACTTTATCAACAAGATCTTTATTTCGCCACCACTTATCAGCTCTTGGGTATAGGCACAAATGTCACCGATTTTCTCATTCACGACGAACTGTTATGCCATCTAGGCCACCTCTTTGTTCCTTCAAGCGAGTGTGCAAATTTGATTTGGGAGGATCACTACATTCAAATGGCAGGACATTTTGGTGTGGAGAAAATTATGGTCGTTCTACAAAAACACTTTTATTGGCCAAAAATTCGACAGGACGTCAACAAGTATATCAGATCTTGTAATGCATGTGTCATTGCAAAGCCAACCATCAAGAAACAAGGCTTGTACAACCCTCTTCCTACTCCTGATAGGCCTTGGGAATCCGTCTCGATGGATTACATGTTTGGCCTTCCATCCACCAAGCAAGGAAATGATTTTGTATTTGTGGTGGTTGATTGGTTTTCAAAGATGACCATTCTCACAGCCTGCAAGAAGAGCATTACAACGAAAGATACTACCAAGCTCTTCTTCGAGCGAGTATGGGTCCATTTTGGGATACCACTGACCATCATATCCGATCGGGACAACAGGTTCCTCAACACATTTTGGTCAAGTCTCTGGTCACTGTGGGACACCAAGCTCACTAAATCCACGACCTTCCACCCTCAAAACGATGGCCAGACAGAGGTCGTCAATCGGATGATTGTGCACATCTTGTGCATGTATAACTCTAAGAATCCACGTACATGGGATGAGAGTCTTCCCTATGTTCAACACAACTACAACAAGGCTTTCCATAGATCCACTAACCATAGCCCATTTTAGGTGGGGCTGAGATTCCAACCCTTGGGTCCCATTGATGTTGCACTATCTCTTGCAACCACACAGACAAAATATTCCCATGTTACAACTAAGGTCGACAAAGCCACCAGATTCATTTAGCGGATTCAACACTTTTTCCAACAAGTCCATGAGATTTTGCAAAAATCCAATGCTAAGTACAAGAAGCACCATGATCAACGTCGGGTACCACACAAGTTTCAAGTTGGAAATAAGGTCTGGCTACATTTGCATAAAGAACGCCTTACAGGGCCCCATCGAAATCTTTTTCCACTTCACCATGGGCCTTACACTATCACCAATGTTGTGGGAGACAATGAGTTTGAGCTCAACACTCCCCCCTTCCTTGGCTTGCACCTAGTGTTTAATGTGGACCTCCTCTGGCCATATTTTCCACCATTATTGGACACCTCAAATATTGCAGAACAATTGACGCCAATGAATCTCAACATTGACTACATGGGACAAGAATTCACTAATCAGATAGTGGACACACAGTTCAAGGGCACTCGCCAGCAGAGGATCCAGCTTTATCGGGTTGTCAAGGCAAGGCAACTCCTGCACCAAGGAAAATGGATCACCCAGGGCCAAATTCAGCAGAAGTTTCCTCACCTGATGGGGGCACTCAACACAATGGAGACCAATGCTTCCTAAGGGGGCAGGACTAATCCAGGTGGATATTGGTGGCCACCCACCTATTCCAACTGCCTCCTTTTGATAGTTTTAGTTCAACACGTTCTCCTATAATTGTTTGTAATTACGGGTTCTACACTTTTGGGGTTGTCTGAATCCCTACACAGGTGCAAGGTGGAGATTGGTGGCCACCCACATAATCCAACTAGCTTATTTTGGAAGTTTTCATGTTAGTTCATCTTTATGTACTTCCAGGGATGTTTTGTGGCCCTAAATAGTGTTTTTTTGGCTTGCCATAGTCAAACTAGAGATAGATTCAAAGTTTGATGGAACAATGTGTAGTTCTCGAAAAGACCTTTCCAACGGGCTATCACGTGCCTAAAACGAAGGTCGTATGCAAAAGTTATGACCCCGAGAAGTTGAGGTACCAAACTTACCCATCAGGGCCCACATAAATTTTGGTGTTTCATCTCCTAGGGTTAGGTTTTTGGATGTCTAGGGTTTTGGCATTCATGAGTAATGTTAAAAAGGCATATGGAGCCTCATTGTAATCATTCTGCTCAGACGAATGCGTGTAGCAGCCACATCTCTTCTCAGAGATAGCTGCCACCATTCAAGCAAGTTGTCTTCAGTTCTGCAGTTTTATAGTTTTAACCTATTTTGTTTATTCAATAGAAGTTATTGTTCAATGGATATCTGTTATTGTTCTCCGTATCTCTGTGTTATTGTATTCAATATGTTATTCATTTTGTTTCGCTCATATATCTGGATCAAGTCATCAAATGCAAGAAGGGAATAACTAATAAGTTGGAAGACATGCTTTCAAGGCTACCCACATCCAAGATTACATCTTTGGGAACTCTTATGCACATGGATCCTTGTACCCATGATGCATACAAAGAAGAATACACATAAGATGAGGACTTCAAAGAGGTGTTTCTACAGTTATGGGGCCAAAATCATGTAGAAGAAGGTGACGATAAGGCTGACTATAATCTCTAGAGTGAGTTACTCTACAAGCTAGACAAGCTCTATGTCCTTAAAGGTGAAAGATCACATCTTATCAGAGAGGCACACACATCCAAGGTTGTAGGACATTTTGGTGTTGGGAAGACAATTGTCAACTTGCGAAGGCATGTGTATTGGCCCAAAATGCAAGAAGATATGGCTTGACATATTACAAGATGCATGTTTTGTTGTACTAGTAAACCCAATAATAGAAAGCAAGGTTTATAACATCCCATACATGTACCCAGTCAACCTTGGGAAAGCATTTCCATGGATTTTGTGGGTGGTTTTCCAACAAACAAAAAGGGACATCACTAATTGTTTGTGGTAATTGACAGGTTCAGTAAGAGGTGCATTCTCATGCTTTATAAAAAGACCATCAAAGGAAAAGAATTGGTGAACATGTTCTTTGAACAGGTCTAGGTTCACTTTGGGATACCAAGGAGCATCATCTAAATTTCTCGATTCCTTTTGGACTACACTTTTGGAGAAGATAGACACTAAGTTGAAGATATCTACAACATTCCATCCATAGACAGATGGACATACATAAGTAGTCAACAAGACTTTGGTACAACTTTTGAGGGGTTACAATTGGAAGCATTAGAAGACCTGGGATAGAAATCTAACCTACATTCAACATTCTTATAACAAAGCAGTCCATACTTCTACTCGTAAGTCCCCTTTTGAAACTTTCTTTTGGTATTTTCCACCTTTGCCCTTAGATGTTGACTATGGACAACAAGGAGTGAGGGAAGACATCGTAGGAGAAGCATTGAAAGTAGAGAAATTTGTTGAAAAAAATTGGCAGATCCATTTGCAAGTATAGGAGACGTTGAAGAAGTCATAGGAAAAGTACAAGGCTTGACATGATAAACACAGAATTAAGAAATAATTGAAAGTGGGATTCAAATTTTGGTTACAACTGAACAAGGAAAGACTGTAGGGTCCTAGTAAGAATATCAAGGCTCTACTATATGTCCATTTTGAGGTATTAGAGAAGTTGGGTGATAATGCCTATAGACTTAGTCTACCCCCATACAAGTGCATTTACTTAATAATGAGTGTGGAAATTTTTTAACTCTATTAGCCTTTCATGTTGGATCGTGAAACTAAGGAGCAGGTCCTACCTACCATGGAGGACTTAGCACATGAACTCACGTGGAGTTGGTAGAAGATATAGTTTTTCAAAAGAAGTCTAGAACTACTAAACAAGGGTAATGTGACCTTTGGCAGATTGGGTTGAAAGGACAACTTCTAGGCAAGGAAAAATGGTAATCCATAGAGAAAGTAGAGGAAAAATTTCCTCGCCTCATTCAGTAAAATATTTTGGGCACCAAAATCCTCCTAAAATGGGGAGGTATGAATCGATTTACATCATTATATACTTTTTCATCTATCTTAGTACTTTATGGGTGGAAAAATTGGAGGAATTGGCTTGCAAGGCCCATTTTAGTCTCAGGTCCCAGTTTGGAGATTTGGGATCCAAAATCTTCTAGAGCCATTTTGATGCATCAAACAACATTTTTGGGGGTCAAAAATTTGCAAGCTTGGCTTCAACCCCTTAACACTATTCTACACACCAAGACCTTTCTAACGGTGTAAAAATCATCTTAATCATAGCTTGTATGTAGAAATTATGCCTCTTGCAAGTTGACCTACCTTGTTGGCCACCATGGTACAAGTGGATGCCATGTATATCCCCAATACTCACAAATGTGGGGCTAGCCACTTGTGGACTTTCAAGAATATTCTAGAAGGTCCAAAACTAAACACTAATTGAGGATTGAGACATGAAAAAACCCTAAGCCTAGATGGCTATCAGGCTATGTTAAATATTGGGCCACTAGGAGGAGAAAGGGTTCCATTTGTTGGCATTGTACTTGTTCCATAGTTGAGCATAGACTCTAGGAGTGGATTTTAGAGCATAATAGAGGAGGAATAAGATTTTGTAGAAGCTAATCAGGCCATAGTGTCAAAGGCAACTCCATAGTGAGTGCCTCTTTCTTTGTATTTGCATTTCATAACTAAAGAAAAGAGAGCAAAGCATAGGCCTCACCTTCTAGTTGGGTTTTCTCCTTTATTTGGTTTCCTAGGATACATCTTGTGTTCAGTTGTGTGGTTGGTGAGTTTATTTGATTGTTCTTTCATTTTTTATTCCAGTTATTCATAAATTCAAGCACTAACCAGTAGTAATTAATTTGGGATCTAAGGAAGTAAATTGCACAATCTAATATTTTAGAATATTGTAAAATCTATTGCGACAAATTGTTCTAGTGGAATATCCACGATAGTTTACAAATCATGCCCACTTGGTGCAGGATTCGAATCCCTAGCAGATTATAAGGGCTCACAAAAAATGCATGTAGAGCCCTGGGTAGTGGTGAAGACCCATTAGGAAAATAAAGGCATCCTATGAGCTAATACAAAGGTACCTTCATTGAGACATAAAGATACCATGATCGTGGGTAGGAAGGGAGGGAGATCATGGATCTTATTTCCCATGGTATCAACTCATTTCCCTAACTTCAAATCATAAACCCTAGCTCCTCATGATCCATCAAGCCATTAGTTGCAACCATACTAAACAACAATAGACCATATTTCACCAAGAAACAATCAACTCTCTTTGTGGTTACATCATTCTCATCTATATGATTATGCCAAGTTACCTATTATTCTAATGGATCAAAATCAATTAGTTGTATTTCTTCAAAAACATGGATGAAAAAATCAATTAATGGATCACCTTGAGTAGATTTTCCCCAAACTTTATATTCATTGAGGGTAAGATTAAGCCCCAAAAAATTATAGTTAGAAATCACAAAACCTATGTTTTTCTCAAGTTAGAACAAAATTCATTTTGATGTGATGATGGTTCATATACATTTAGAAATTCTAGATCTTTGTTGATTTCTCAACTTTATTGTAATCAAAATAAAAGAGTTCAATGTTAGAAAAAAATGGAAAATAAATGAGCTTTTCTAGCCCACCACAAGATCTCCATTGTGCCCCATAGAAAAAATTGCCTTCAAGGCCCAACCAAGTAGTTTCTATAGACTTAAGATACTTACATAGAGCTCTAACATCATCTCTTGTAGGAAGAAAACATTTGAATTTTATTTTGAAAATATTCTTTTTAAAGATCATCTTCCATGCAACATTACCAAGCCCTTAATTTTGTAATAAAGTACAATATTATTTTACCTATTCTAAGAACTTTCGATTCCCTTAGACAACTTGTTGCCTCCCTAAATGAACCTCTTTCTCCACCTAAATGATAGGTTTCGAAATAGTGGATTTCCTTTCCATGTTATTTTTTTACCTTTATCTGTCATGGATTAGTCATGGCCTTTTGTTACATCTAGGAATGTCTCATTCTCTTCACTCTTGGACTAAGAGCATATACAATATTTTCTCTTTGTCAATGAAGTCTTCATATTCTCTTCTTTGACTTCCTTGGAACATCCACGTTTATTTTCTTGGGTAATGTTTACAAGAGTAATTACAAAATTTATTAGGGTTGTGTTGAGACCTCTACACACCCTTAGAAATATTAGGTATTTCAATGGGCACCACTTTACTTTCCTTTTTATCTTGAATTTTGACTTAGCTTGCTTACAATTTGTGTTAGAATTTATTTTGGTGGTTTCGCTCAATCATTTGTATTCCAAGCCTAAACTAAATAATTATGCGAAATAGGAGAACACATTTGGTTTCAATTTGAAGCAAAAAGGGGATTAAGACTTAGATGTTTTGTTTAAAAATAAGAAAAACCATTAAAAACTATGTATTTCCCGACTTTCGATAGAAAACCCTACTGATTGTCGATAGTGCATCAGATGTCGTCCACCTCTATGCACAAAATTAGAGACACTCGAATGATCTCGTCAATCGTCGATGTGCATTAGTCATCAACGTCAATCACTACCTATTGCGAAAACTTGAAATAAACCCTCAACTCGTCGACATTGATGAACAATCTGGATGAACCATCTGATTCGAGCATTTGATCAATCCTGATCGTTGATAGATAAAGACAAGGTCCACCTGATTCTGGTTATACGCGTATCCATGTCATCTAGAAGGCATCAACCCTATACTGCCACATCAACTGCCACATGGATCTTTGTACCACCACGTCGTCTGCCATGCCAATTGAGTAACCTTGTACTGCCACATTATATTGGCCATGTCAAATCTGACACATTATCTTCCGCATCATCTTGTACTGCTCTCTTCAATTTTATCGGGCTTCAGGGAAGTCAGTGACATAGTTGGAAACACAAATGTTGATGAGAATGTGTTGATGCCGATGAGCTCCCCGATCGTCAAAAAAATATGTTTCCAATTGCGAAAGATATAACAAGATAGGTCTCCCTACCAATAGTTGATGCTTCATTGACATCTACCATTCACATCTCGAGAAGAGGCCTTTTCACACACAAAGGGTCTAGCCAATGGTCGAGCTCTTTAGAGGCGATTTTAAATTCGAGTCGTTCATTTTATGCCGTATTTAATCGTATTCGTCGAAATATTAAACACGGGATCGACTTATTAGAAGGTTTTAACTAGAAAGTTGCACCTACACCTGATTTTATCACCACACATGAGCCAACTAGATCTCATCACGATAGATCCAACACACCCATTTGACATTTTAGGTGACAACTCACTTGCCACACCGCTATACAAACACATGCATTTGACATTTTACTTTTTCGAAAATATATTGCATGCCAATGAGAAAGAAGGATTTTTAATACAAAATACCATCGGGATCGACGATGTATAGTCAAACAAGAGTTAGCTCGAATGAATGACGACTTCTAAACCCTGAACCCTGATGAAAAAAAACACTGTGCGCCAAATTAGTACATTTTGAAAGTGTCGATGAATTGAGAAATGAGCTCTTCACATTGTCATTCAACATAATCCATTAATGTCGAGCGTGGCACGCAGGTGGGTGCATTCAAGCCTGGAAAATTTGCACAATCCCATTGTACCATGTGGTTTAACTATCAAATTTGATTGATAAAGAGTTAAAATATATGAGCTTGAATGTTTCTTTGTTTAGGAATTCTTACCATTGAGTTTTCGAGAAAGCTTGCACAACGAAGAACGTCTCAAGACTAGACAACGTGTGCATTAAAATTGTGTTATTTCCAAATTCAGAGTTTTGTGACCAGAACTGGTAAGTGTTAAGGTTAATTTCTTGTTTCTTCATCAGGTATGTATTTCAATTGAATAATTGCTTTGTTTCTCAGACAATCTAAATGAATTATAAGCTAATCGTTGTTGTTTTTGTGCAGAGAATTCCCCCACACAAACCTGCTACTCGAAATCCCCAAAAATGCTTAAGGGAAAGGATGCTCTGACAGGCGAAGCATTGAACCCAACCGCTACTGAAGGAACAAAGAAAACACCCAAGGTGGAGCCTATAATTCGACTTCCACATAAAAAAAAATTCAGCCAACCATTGTTATATAAATAGACAGAGCCAAGCACCGAGTCTAAGGTACTATTACTTCCCTGAAACAATCTATTCAATAAAATTAAACACTCAGATTTTTCAGAATTCACACCTCACACTAGTCTAGAAATTAGGGCCTTGGATGACTAGGTGTTCCCAAGCATAGAACACTCCTTGTTAGACATGGTATCCGCTAGATCCCCTATTGTACCTTGTGTAGAGGCCTTAGAGTGGATTATCAACCACACAGACGTTGTTAAATGCTTGGTCAATGATGAACAAGGACAGTGTTGGGGAGGTTTATTATTGGAAAAAGTGAATGAATACTATAAGCTTAGGGAACCTGAAGTCAACCTAAACACTAATTTTGTGGTAAGTTTTTATGAAAATCATGATACCAACAAACAATTAGCATCCTGGTGGAAAGAAGACATGAAATTCATAAACCGAGCTATAGGATGGTATGGGACGACAAACCTAAGGGAACCCTACATGTAGTTGATGACATTTATTTGTAGATTATATGGGGAAAAGGATTGTTCTAGATTCTTGGAAGCATGGATTCCTTTGGAATATACTATGGTGATATCAAGAAGCATTTTTAATTGTGGAGTTATTATATCCAAACAATTGAGCACTAGAATAGAACAAGCCCAAAACCCTCGGCTCGAGTATGTGCCTTCCTTTTAGATGGATCCCTATTTATTATATGTGGTGTGCGTAAGAAATGTTTTCTCATAAATGCGCCAAATTTGGCATGTCTTTGATCTCCCCATGCATGTATACTTCAACATTCTATGAGAGAATAGGTAAAAAAAATCCTATTCCATGATATGTGATTTATTCTTAGCCAAGTTGTACTTTATTATATTTCGACAAGAGTGGCCACAACTCTCAAAGAAAGCCAAAAAGGTAATCTATTTGATTGGGAAATTGTATTTGGAGGAGAAATGCACTTATTTTAGAATATTTGGAGCCACAGGAGCCCCACATCTGCTACCAAATTATGTACCCTGTTGGAATACTGAGAAGGGGGGTGGGGGGGTGAATCAGTATGAGCACTTTTTACCACTTTCAATCACAATATATAATATTCAACTTTATCATCAGTATATCATTTATGATTGCATTCAATATATCATGAGAATATAACCAAACACATTACCATTCAACAATATCACATCAGTACACCAGAATTTACATGGAAACCCAAATGGGAGAAAACCACAGAATGTTTTCTTATCTATATCAAGAATGCATTCATAGAAAGTGCCAACTTCCAAAGTCTCCAACACCAATTGGAAGGAGGAACGAACCCCCTGATTTACAGGCACCAACCTGAAGGAAGCACCAACTACCTGAGTTTTCTGGAACCAATCGAAAGGAGGATATGACCCCTGATTTACAGGAACCAACCTGAAGGAAGCACCAATTGCCTGAGTTCTCCAGCACCAAATGAAATGAGGCTACAACCCCCTTTCCTTGCCCCATTCTGTCACTCTGAAATATAAGTGTAGACTCATTGTCACTACCATTGATACTATCACTGCCAATGTCACCAATACATCAACCAACCAGTCATTGTCACTGTCACATAAACCATCTTGTCACTGTCATTATCACATCAACCTGTGACTTCCAGTGTTACATCAACCAACCTGTCACTATCATTGTCACATCAACCTGTGACAACCACTGTCACATCAACCAAACTATCACTGTCTTTGTCACTGATATACCATCATCAACCAACTATAACAAGATCTGTTGGCGACGGAAGTCACTCCCGGATTGCTAGCAGGAGTAGAGCTTGATGCCCATCATTTTTATGTCACAATAGTTTATAGATGGGGTGACCGAATGGAAGCCAACTCAAAACGATATCATTCTAACTCCAAAACTAGGCCAGGCGTGCATAGGTGAGTGAGGTCTTATATAAACTTCAGACAGTGAACTGTAGTAAAGGGTGAATAGGTGGAAGACTTATATAAGAGAAAAGTGGAGGTCTGTTATTAACATCGGGTTTCTAACAAACTGAGGAAGAAGACGTCCAAACGTAATATCATCTTACATTCAAATGCAAATCCAGAGAATGCAATAATGCAACAATAAATCTCTTATCATAACATGATTGCAATAATTTGCGTGAATCGGTCAATCATGAACTCTCTAAGCATGAGACGAAAATTAGATGGAGTAAGAAAAACTGTCTGTCATAAAACAAGATATCTCATATACAGATGCATATCCAACAAACTAGAATATATGTTAAAACTTTACAGTAGGGAGCTCTGCTCTACCATCGGTGCTTACCAAATACGAAAGACTGAGTTTATATACTCAGGAAAATTCGCCTCACAGAGGCATGCCTAGTCACTCAAGGCTTGATGTCCCTTCAGTCAAACTCGTACTGATATCTTTCTTTAAATGCCACCTTTACTACGCATGGCTCCTGTAAGGAGGGTAGCTGAACCATTAAGTGCTCGGTTAGCGTGTGCAAACCTCTCTGTCGAGTTGAGGACTCCGACATGGCTCCTTTGAGGAAATCGATACACAGGACCTCTGCGAGCAGGTGGCTCGCTAGACTCTCCGTCCCCTCACTTAATGAACGAAAGGAAGTTTCAACCACCCGCTCCTGCCTTCATTTATTCCAATACTAGAAACAATATTAAGATCGGGTCCAGTGGCACCTGGAGATCACGATGATCCCCTCTGCAACTGAACTTGGCGCCTTTGGCCTTCTTTATGCAGCCCCTTCCTCTCTCCAAATGACCATGGGCTGTGACCATGTGCTTTCGGCATTTGCGAATATGAAAGGGATAATCTTTGCTGATTGAAATCGCAATGGGCGATATGCCGAGACGGCTTAATCTGGCACCACACGTTCCTCTGAGATCTGACAGTATTGAACTCACCTGATACCGCTGTGGGCCCGGGTCCGGGACTCTCCCAGCACCTCCTGCATCGGAACATAACGAAGTTGCTTTTTGCACCTTGGAGTCGCGACGGGCGAAACGTCGAGATGGCTCAGTTTGTCGCCAGGTGTCCCCTTTGAATGGACGGCTAAAAATACCTCGTGATATCGTGGGCCCCAGCTTCTATGGTTTCGGCACTATCGGGGTTCGAGGTTTCATGATGTTAAACGACACGAAACTCTCACCCCACGAACTCCCGAACGCCGAAACGCCGATGCGGCCAGATCTTGTGACACACGTCCTTAGGATGAACGACTGAGACTTTTCCATAGACATAAGCGCCCCTCCTCCAGACCTGTTCCTTTATGACTAGATGCCAAAACCACGGGCCCGGTCCTGGGCGCTATCGACAATTCGGGGTTTGGGGTTTCGAAAGGTGAAGAGACAGGGAATTTTACCCCTTAAACTCCCGAATGCCGCTATGCCGGTGTGACTGGATCCTGCGCCATGTGTCACTGGATCGAACGACCCAGATTCAGCCTTAAAGTATAAGGGCTTTCTTTGGTGCTATATGTCGGGTAACTTGGTAACCGCGAGATCCTGATAACCATTGATCTGCTTCATGGATGGATCTCGGCCGTAGACATCAAAACCTTGCCTGCTCGCTTGACTCGTAGCTAGAAAGTTGGTCCTTCCGCTGCTGCACGTGGGCATTTCGTGTGCAATCTACAGCCCTGGGTGCTTCTGCGCCTAATGACAAAAATAATCGCTAACATTAGGCTCCATGGGGGATAGAGTCGTCCCTGCGATGCTCTAAGAACTCCTTCTGCAGCTTCAGTGCCTTGCTATTGGGCTATGGAGTCACTTATTAGGCCGAAAACACACAAAAAGAAACTAAACAAAGAACTAAAAGACAATATTTACAAACAAGGGAGTTGTCTGAGGCTCAAATAAAACATTTCTTCAGAAAATGCCCATTCATTGGGCTGCCAAAAACCTCTTCACCCTCCAGATCCTACAACCCATATGTGTTGTTGGAGAAAATCTCAGAGATTTTAAATGGGCCGATCCAGAGGGCATCGAAATTGTTGTGCTTGCCTTTATCCTGTCTGGGTGCGTCCCACTTAAATACCAAATCCCCGATCTCAAACTCCTTTTTCCTGACCTTCCTGTCAAAAGCCCGTTTGATCTTCTGCTGATGACTATAAGCTGCATTCCTCACTTGTTCTCTGATCTGCTGCACTTCCACTATCTGATGAATTCTTCTGATCATATGATCTAGTTCTCCCTCGTAGTCTTGAAAGAACTTCGCCACAGGTAAGGCGAGTTGGGTAGGGAAAACCGCCTCTGCTCCGTAGACTAGTTGAAACGACGAAGTTCCCAGAGACTTCTTCGTTGTGACACGATCGGCCCACAGAGCAAATTTCAACTTTGAATCCCAGGCTCTTTTGTTATCTTCTATCAATCTTTTGATGATCTTTATCGGGCTTTTGTTGGAGGATTCTGCTAAACCATTTCCCTGGGGATAGTAGGGGGTGGAGTGAATTAACGAGATCTGGAACTGCTCACAGAACTTAATTAGAGGTTCAGATTTGAAAGAAGCAGTGTTATCGGTGAC